>JAQGCM010002489.1:0-11112 GCA_034699705.1 Hymenaphorura dentifera
GCATTCCCGACACGACGTGAAATCAAATTGCAATGAATGATTTTTTTTATACCTTTACCGTTAACCAGCGTGTAGAGTAAGTCTTCTTCGCCAGTGTCACCTTTCTTCACACTTATCGTGACATTTGCGTGGGGCGTGTTTGAATGACGACGTATTGTGACAATGGGATTATCATCTGCCTTGATTGAGCTAAACGGTTTGTTCTCTTGCGTATTCGTTGAGTTTTTAGAGAATGAGATAGCTTTGGAAGCATTGAGCGCAAGGGTGCGGGCAATTAAGTTCGAGTTGAAGTTCGCATCTTCTTTCTTCTTGTCTGGCTCGTTCTTTTTCATTACGTTCTGTACAGCTTGTGCACCATCTCGGGCAGAGTTTGTTGAATCTGAAATTGAACATTGTAGTTGTTGTAATTGTATATAAAAGCTAACAAACACTGTAGATAGCAGCAAAAATTTTAACGGAACCGACCTGAACGGCATTCAGATTTTGCAATCTTTCGATTTTTCTTTTGTGTTTTCCGCTTCTCTCTCTTTTTTCGAGCAAGCTCTTCTTTTGCTTCTTCTTCCTTGCGAATTCGCTCTTCTTCCAAGCGCCTCTGCAATTCCTCCTCAGCGATACGTCGCTCATCTTCTTCAATCCTCAACTGTTCCTGCAAATCACAAAAGATTGAGTTTAGATCCAGGTAACATTTATTGAGCCTAATGCGTTTTCAACCTGGGATAAATAAAATCAACCAGTAAAATTCTTACTTTTCTTTCTTTCTTTCTAGCTTTCTTAGCTGCCTTTTTCGGGTCTATGTCATTCGAAAGCGATCCCTTTCGAGAATTGTTTGGACCGGTGGAGGTCCCCTCGATTAAATTAACTAACTCATCCAAGTCATCGGTAGGAGGGTTCACTGTGGTATACTCAACAATCTCTTTTTTCGTACTTTTGACGCCTGACACAAGGTTAGTATACGACGCAACTGGAGGAGCCGCCACAACCTTCTCAGGGAGATTAGACTTCTTGAGTTCTTGTTTTCCTCTTTCCAGCTTTTGCCGAAGATTATTACGTTTTTCGACGTAGCCAGCACTTACCGGAAGCCCCTGTGGATCGGTATATGTATAAGATTATTTTAATAGTTAGCAATATTAGTAGTTAGTAATATGCACAAGCACAATTTATAATTGACTGCTTGCAAGGGGCTTACCGGTCGGCTAGGTCTCTGGTCCCCTTTCGAAGATTTCCCGGTCCCGGTGGGGGCCGTGCCGCCGGCCGAATGGCTATGAGAATGAGAAGACTCATGCTGGTTGGAAGTCAATGGTCCAATGTCTAAGAACGATTGCGAATATAAAATTCAATATCGTAAAAATGTTTTAAATATTTAGTTTACAAGCATGAAATAAGTTGGGCGCACAACCAAAAGTCAGAATGGATCCTCAGAGTTAGAGTACTATAACAACAACCGAAAATAGCCAGCGCTCACCACCAAATATCACTCCATAGCCGCTAAGGTCCTTTAAGTACAGCATTATCCCAAGTTTACTAAATAATTGTGCTTTTTATTGAAATAAATACCGCTACAAATAAAAATTCCTGCACTTCCAAACGAGCACTAATAATTACACAAATTAATAACGCACGTAATTAAATAAGTCTCACTGTGCAATAAATGGTCAATATTCTAAAATAAAAATTCTACAACTTCAAGTCGAAGTCAAATCTCGGATGTCACAATTAACGAAAAACGTTGTGTGCGAGGCAGAAGCTTTATGTTTTACTTCAATAAAAACTGCATATAAATTGAAGGATGGGAGGAATGCAATTGCTCGCTCGACTACTAAAATATACTAAAGATGTTGGTAAAGCATCAAATAAAATTTCTACAATGAGTCAACCCGGCAAAGAAATGGAGAGCGAAGATGAGTTGAGTGGGAGCTACGCAAGAAGATTGGGAACCGTGCTATTTTTCTACACATCTAGTGTAAGCAAAATGTAAAAATATTCTTACCGATACCGAGTGTAGCCTCAAGGTGAATTGTTCCATCGATAGTTAGGCTATGTTTCACTTCGCCGTGACCATGAGGACACCGACAGTTAACCGGCCTAGAGTGAGCTTTATCATCATGCGATTTGTCAACACGAGTTCGAGTTTGCTGGGGGTCATTTGCTGTCCCAAGCGTAACATCGCCAGAAATTGCTACCAAATGGTCCACATCATCTGTCGACCTGCAATTGAATTGAGTTCATCAAATAGGAGAGGCGTGCATTGACATTGATTCGTATTTTACGTCACGTGCACTAGTTTAGTTTCGAGTAATTAAAATATGTATATTTGTACAAGCCCACGCAACTAAATAGAGTTTTTAGTTAATTACAATAAATAAATACATAAAGGTAAATACAATTAAGGTAAATACAATTTAGGTAAATACAATACAATTAGGTAAATACAATTTAGGTAAATACAATAAATAAATAAATTACATCAGAACAGTAATAATAATTTCAACGTACGCTTTGTGTGAAATGGTAGCAGCGGCAACCGCGACTTTTCTACGACCTCTTTCGCCTGAGTTATAGAAAGCTCGGTACACACTTTCATCAACAATGACATTGGTGGAAGGGTGTATGTTAGGCCCAAACATCTTAATTGCCGCTTTCCGAGCATTATGACTCAGATTTCGTATTTCATAGTCTTGAAGATCCATACCTCCTTCCATTTCCATCGTGTAATTCTGTAATAATTCATTCAACATAACCTTCTGTCAGTACTCTGTCTAAAACCCCCCAGCCGGTCAGTCCGTTGGGGGTGGCAATTCAGGGTAAATTAATTATTGATTGAAATCCATGAGAAAGTGGAGTCATGAAACATACCAGTCAATGCCCCTTGGACAATTCTTAGTACATTGTTATACAAGTATAAAAATAGTTTGCTGAGTAGTAGTAGTAGTCTTCGTAGAAGCAATAGCAAAGCAAACTTCTTTTATATAAAGCAGGAATAACTACAAACTCCTCGTCACCACCGGCTTCACCTGCAATAATTCAAAAACATCACATTTGATTAAACTTGGAATGTACGAGAGCAGGCAATGCTTATAAATTAAAATATTTGAGTATGGATTGAAGCCTCGGTCAGCTAGGAAAGTCAGAATCGCAACTAAGAAGGACGACGATGGTCGTCACCTGTACCTGTGCTCCTGTCCCAGTCGAGTCCTGTCTATCTGTCAATCCCCACTCCTGCCACTGCCTCTACCTTTCTAAACATCACCTGCCTGCCTGCCTCAACTTATTTGACTCGATTGTCTAATTTCCTAATTAAATTTCCTAGTTGGGCCCAAGTCAGAGTTAGACAAATAAAATCGGGTTGCTTTACCTGGCTGCAGAGATTTGCTAGTAGCCAACAACAAATTCAAATGATGTTTGTAGTAAAAGAAACCAGTTTTGAATTCTGAAAGGAAGGAAGGAGCTCAAAGGAGCTGGAAATAACTTTGGCTGGCTTTTGGCTTTGGCTCTCTCTCTGCCTCTGTCGTCCGTCCAATTCAAGTAATGTTGCAAATTAAATTCCAAAATTTACAATGCGTCACATGACCCGCGTGCTGGGCTGAGGAGCCAAACGGGTCTCTCACCTGCCTGCCCACCACTCGCTCGCAATCAGATGGCGGGCAATGCCGACCAACGCACGCAACGCGAACAAAACAAGGAATCCAGGCATGCATTCCGCATGCCGCCGCCGCAAATTCATTAAAATTCCACACTCACCTGCTCCGGCTCAAAATTTCAAAAACTGCAAAAATGCTTCTGGTTTTTTTAATAGAATAATGAAATTCAGCCCCCCTCGGCGCGGTCCTCTACACCGCACCGGGGCCAAGGCATCAATCATCAACTTTTAGCCATGCATACATGCATCATTTTTAAGGTCACTTTTAATTTTCTTTTAATTTTTAATTTTACTTTTTTAAAATATTTAAAATAGTTTCATTTCATTTTCAATTTTCATGGTTTCAAGTAAGGCCTCCCTCCTCTCTCTCTGCTGAACAAAATTTCTAGCCACAAATGCCACAAGCCACTTTCTAAGACTGCGACACCAATCCGCAAGTACGATTTTTAAATGTAAAAGGTCAAAAACACAAAACACGAAAAATTGTAGAAAAAAAGTTTACCTCTCCTGCAGTCGACCTCACCGGTTCTAAAAACTCAAAACTAAATCAAACACTTCAACCCGATTTTTTAGAAATTTGTTTGTACTCAAATTTTTAGAAAAAAGCAATCAAAGAAATGCCAGTACAGACAGAACTGGAACTAGACTCGACTCAAAATTATTGCGTAATGGAAAATGGAGTAAGCTCGGCGTGGTTCTACTTCCAACGTTCGTTCGGTTCGGACGGAGTAGTGCCCACTTAGCCGTAGCCCACTTTGAAGCTGACGTTGCCCTTGCCTTGCCACGTCGTTCATAAAAGAAACAATAATGCTGGAATGCATTATTTGAATCATCGCTGAATTTGGTTTCTTATGTTTATTAAAAAAAAATTTGGTCACAAAAATTATATTCGGGGAATTCGGTCTGATTCTGATAGTAGAACAAATTGGCTGCGGTTGGCATTGGCAGTGTAATACTTTGTAATTTCAGATTTCGATTTGCATTAGGAAATTATGATTAGCCTTAGTATTCGCACGGCTCTCATAAACGTATGTAAATAATGCTGGATTGCAATTTCATTGTTCTAAAGCTACAATTATTACAATTACAACTACAATTTGTTTCGCATTCGTTTTCCGCATTCTATATTTATTCAAACAACAATCGAACAAATATACTGACAAATATATTCTTGACAAATTTTTAAATTACATTTATCATCGACAAGTAAATAAGTTATATTAAAAGTTCGTTCAGTCCGTTGACTAATTTTTTTTTTAGATATTTACTGTGATTTCAATCACTATATTTCTTCAAGTACCGTTGCGTCTTCATTACAAAAATTAATTCAAATTTTCAAAAAATGTACTCATGTAATGCAGGTGTGCACAGTTTGATTGAATTAGTCATTAGTCATTGGTATTCCAATATTATTTTAGTAAAAGATCTTATGCAATGCAATGCTTAGTTTCATAAGTTGACATTTTACAACAATTTACGAACGGCATGAGTATATTGGTTGGACTTCGACATAAAAGTTCGAGAGAGACAAAGAACGAGTAAAAGAGTAGACAAATATACAGATGCAGGAAGTGGCCCAAGCATTCACAAATACAATGAAGTCAACCACAAGTATTAAATTGTCGTAGTTTGGACCAATATTTATCGAAAACGTTAAATGTTTACTTATAAGTCCTTTTAAACAATTGAAAAAGTTCAACTAGCACCAGAACAATCACGTCTCATTGCATTCCTTCATTTATGTAGAATTCGAGTTTCGATTCATTGAGTCTCTTCGTAGGAATTCAGGAATTGGGACAATACCACAATAAAAATTGTTGACAGTACAATTCACAGCGAATTTGTGTCCACTTCCTGGGTACATGTATTGACCTTGCAGATTTTGAACTTGACTTGAAGCTTTAGGAATCCAAAATTGTACACCTTATAATCTAATTTAATATTTTACATCAGCAGATTGAGGTTGGGAGAAGGAATCATTATTTTTCCCCAGAAAAAGTTTCCCAAACACTTCCGGGGTATACTTTCGCCCTTTTGTTATCCTACTGTATGTATGGAATGATAATCAGTCATAAAAATATCACAAAAGCTGGGCTGAAATCACACGAGTTAATGCGAACAACAACAAAGTGTAAATTCTAAGAAATAAAGTAAAGGAAATTAGTCTTTGTAAAGGTATAATTATTAGAATACTGACACTATGTACAATTTATGGTAGGATAGATTTAGCAAGTCCCAAGAAAATGCTATTTTATGTAATCCAAGAACGTTCACACACTAACATTTATGCAAGTACAGTAAGTGTAGTAGTTCGGAGAGCTAGTATGACTTTGTTCAGCCTAAAAGATTGCAAATGTTTCACATGCGGAAATCTTTGCAAATATTTTGCACGGACAAAATCAATTTAATTGCGATTTTTGCAATTGATCATTAGATAACATTAGGATTGAATGTAGGATTGATTCTTGAATAGTTCAATTCTTCGCTAGCGATTTAGCTTTTTATACTTGACGACATTACATGCTACATTTAATTGAATATTTACATTTAGAACAAAATCTGTTCACTCTATATTTTAATAGCCTAGTGAACGGGGCATTGTGCATTTACTAATTTAAACAATACCCGAAGCAAAATATTTAGCCATTGATTTTTCGCAAAAAAATTCGGGTACACAAGAACATTATGTGCAAGTGCAGATGGTTACAGCCCAGGCCCGAATTTCATTCATAAGCTCTTCCCATTTCCGCGTTGAGCAACAATTAATAGCAGCTTTTGACCATCAGCTAAAATTTCTAAATTCTTCGCAAGAGCCCTCATTATCGTATCCATTTTTCATTTTATTTTGCACAGTAAAATGAGACTTTATTAGCCTATCCTTACTGAATTGTATTTAACAGGCTGAAAAAGTTAAATTTACACGAAAATCCACGTCGATTTGAAAGAGACGATTTCATTTCACGCATTTATTGTAAAATTCAAAAGTGAAATTGATTTCAAATAGCTTTAATACCAACAAATGCAGGCACCAAAATATCGTCATTTTTTTCTAAATACATTCGATTTCAATATTCAACAATTTGTTGTTACTTAAATCTTATGGTGTTGCCAGATTCGATTCTAAATCTTGGTCACACTCATACGTTTGTGTGTTGCGATTCCAAACGTTATTGTGATTGTTGTGACTTCCTTTCCACGAAGCATGACGTTGACATTTTTCGTATCTAGATGACGATTCTGAGTTGTTAAGTCTTGCAGTTGTTCCGTTTCTAGCTCTACTATTTTTGTCTCTTTTGCTATGGCCGTGGGAATGATGATGTAGATTTCCGTGCCGGCATCTTCTACTTTGTTGAGGCTGATGTGGGGAGTCGGGATCATTTCTTTGGTGGAAGCGGTATGAAGCTCGTATCTAAAATTTATCGTAAACTTGGTTAAAGTCAAATTCACATCAGAAGCTTAATAGGAGAAGGAAAATTAAGTGTCTACTTTGAAAACGATGGCCTTCAAATCTGATCTGCAATTTTTTAAAAATTCATCCAAAAATAAATGTGACAAATTACAAATAGCCTTTTGGTAGGCTTTTGGGGCTTTGTTTAGACATCGTTAGAAAATCAGACCAGACGGAGATGGATTAGTTATTTGGTGAATAAATAGAAATCGGTAGAAAATTTGATCAAAGTCTGGGAAACCAAATCAACGGCAGACTCTGACCATCTAATCAAGATACTGCTGCCACATCGTGTTTCTCAGGGAGGCAGGGCCGAACAGACGGAAGTCTAGTTGATTTGCTTTTCTTACACGGTAAATTGATCGCATGCTTCGGCAATCTGATTTAACAATGTTTACGTACTTACTTTACTCCTATCGAAATCCGATAGCTCCGAACACGGAGAGTCAGCCCGGTTCCCTGAACAAAATCTCATGCATCGGAGCCTTGCTCGAAACTCCCGTTGAAATTTGTCCTATCAAACCAGGGAAAAAATGAAAATCAACTTGAACTTTAAGCACACAACATCAAGTCATGAAAAGTAAACAAAAATGATTCATAGTGCGGACTACTATGACTTTCCCATAAGGTGATTTTCAAGTTTTTCAACCTACAGATCTTCTACGACCCATTGAACTTTCCAAATCACGATTTGCTGTCCTACTAAAATTGTATGTAGACAGCACACTAAACAATATTCCCTTCAAAAAACCAATAGTTTTATGTGTGTTTTAGCATTTTGTTAGAAGACATTAAGGTTCTGCACCAAAAAAAAAGTAGGTCAAATACTTATTTAGAGCATTTTATGTCTGTCGATACAATGGAAAGGAAGTGGTTACAAAAAGTCTTTAAAAAAAGGCTGAGCGATTAAATTGGAAACTCATTTTTTCTTGCATTTAAAAAACTTGCTTCCCGTGACTGGAACTCTGGAAATTGCGAATTTTACTTGATCCTACACCCTGATTCATCTTGTGCGGCATAGCTTTGCTACTATAATGATGCGGCATAAAGCTTGTATTGAGAGCAAAAGACATTTTGGAACTACGAAATACAAAGACTGCGTAACCCATAAAATCTACTTCTTAGAATTCAACCGCTGCACAAAATTGAAGATCAAAAGCTCGTAAAGGTTGTGTCGGAAGGTAGCCGCGGTTCCAAACTCAGGAATGGAACATGACAGACTAACCAAACTGAGGTGAAGTAGTTTTAAAAGCTTTTGAAAAGTTGAATGTGAAAACTTCTGAGGAAGACGAAGAAAGTCTTTACGAGTACAAGATGTCTTACATGCTACGGAGGTTACCTACACGTTTTTCAAAGACTTTCACTTTCATGATACACCCGAAAATACTTTTCTAGGGCAAAAAATAGCACAGATTTACACGAACATGAAGAACACAATGATCCGTCGTTGTCTGGTTCATACAATTCCTACCTTCTGGACAAGGAGAAATCGAATAGTGAAAGTGAAAGTCTCGAATTCTAGTTTGAACAATAGTACATGTACGCAGTGAGACACGCACATAGTACACGAAAGTTGTCTACGGAAACGAAAATCCTTTTTACAATTCTGCTAACAAAAAGTTCTACATTCTGCAACTGAACAAAAAAGGAAAGATTTTTATTCCACAAAATCACGGAGACAATCAGTTTGGTTCCCCTAACTCAATAAATGCTTCTGTCAAGTCACATTAATGTCTCCAAACAAAACACATGTCGCAACTGTCTACTTTCATTCCATATGAACTACGACTTCATGTGTTTTGTCTGAACAAACTGAGCATTCCCATCTTGACTCAGAGTTTAGCGTCCACCAAATGTACTTCGGAAAAAGTGCCTAACTTTATAGTCACTATTGAATTCGGGACTCAATGAATGTTACGTGACAAGGTTCTGCTTCTTTTTTTTGTGATGAGTATTTATTTTTGTGTCCTGCCTATGTGTAAATACATCGCCTGCGATTTTATTGGCTGAAGGAAACTAGATGGGTTGAATCAAGTAGAGGAAATTCTATACCATTAATTGAAAATAAGAGCTTCGGCGAGGTGGACCGAACTTCCTGCACGCGTCCGTTTCGCAATTAAGAGACCAAACAGAGAAATATATTACGACCGATGACGACGATAAAAGGACCCAATGCTGACTTTGATTTAATTACCAATTAATTAAGATACACTGCGATGCACACAAATCATTGATGTGCTGCTGAACAACACATAATTCGTTATGATTTTGAAATCAGTCATGGAATTTGGTATTTTGCGCAATTTGATTTGCTTCCTGTATTCTTCATGAAAATACTAAGTTTATGTCCCGCAGGGCGATCCCCCAAATATTGTTGAGATTTCGTTTTTGGTAAATATATTTACCAGAATGTAATGGATATTAAACTTTCTCATCTTCCTCGTCAGTACCACACGTATGATTAAGTGAACATTCCAGAGATCACCGCCAAAATAAATTGAAACTGAAGTTTTCCACGAAAGAATAAATGCGACATTTCCACACATTTTGTTCTGTTCAGTGCGATTTTGTGTGGGTGCGGGTGCCCAACTTATTGAACTCATGCCGGTTCTCGTAAAATGGAAGTAGTGGTTGGGTAACTTAGTTCATTTCTATTTAAGTATTACTATGAACTAGAAAGAATTCCCGAGATGAAATTCTGTGGAAAGAAACATCAAAAACATAGCGATTTGTGTGTTCCTTGACTTGAAGTGAAATTCGGCGAAGGAGAAAGAATAAACCCGGACTTTACTCCTACTCGTTCGGATTTCCTCTACAGTTTCTACTTTCTCCTTTGTTCTTTTCTCAGGTGAAAGCATTTTGATCTCCATGGTCGGTTGAGTTAGGAGGAAACTCGAGTCTTCTGATATTAAAAGTTTTAGAATTTTGCTCGTTTGCCCTGCTGTACGAGATGTGAATGACAGAATTGAGCTGGCGTGCGTAATGTTTTCTTTCAAATTTGTCAAGTTCAAGTTCACTAAACCTAGAATTTTTTTCAGTCCAGAGCGCAGAATGTATCACTTTCTGGCATTGATGGATTTAACAAAAATCTGGAGTAGATCGTTAGTTTCTGCGTAAGATGAAAGTTCTTCCCCAATTAGTCTTCCCCAGGAAACCAGCTCAAAAACCTTACTCGGAAACATTACGAAAATGCAACGCGATTGAATTTAAAAATTCAATATTGCAATACTAAATTTGGCGAGAATTATTGTGAGGAAGAATTTTCGCCGCGTACAATGTTCACAGAGACCAATTTTCGTGGAATCCAGTTTTTCCACTTTTTTTAGTAAATGAGAGCAGGATGGACAATCAGGAAAACAAAATAACGGTTGCTTAGAATCATCAGCAAGTACAGCGTTTTAGCGCTCTGCCTATGTGTTTTTAAAAAAACTCAAATAAAGTCCTGGCTCCAAATAAGTCAGGGCGCGAATACAAGCCGGAACTTTCTACATGCCCTTAATGGTTCACGTTACGTTTTCAGAGCCTACTAAATGAATAGTGGCCGGGGTCCTCTAAATTGAGTTTTTACGGTAAGCCAAGGATAAGCTGTGTAATTTCTTGACGAATGGAAACGTGTCTGTAGGTTGAATCGTCTAGAATCCTAGAATCCTTGGACTAGAGAGCTACTTGCCACTTTGTTCCCGTGGGATTGATATCATTTTGAGTGCGGCAGTTAATCATACCTTGTGTAATTAACTCATTCCATCCCTTTTCGGGGGAGTAGGTTGCAAGGTTGTTGCCATTGCATTTTATTGAACGAAGAATAGACTACGGTAGGCTCTGTTTTGCTACACTTTAACGCTACAACAAATCTGGAGAAGTCGTAGAATTTTGCAACGATAGTTTTTGGCAACAGACTCATCTCAAATTTGCAAATATGCTTACACGGTGTAATTGAATCAATAAGCTCCGGGGCGGGATTCTCATTCGAGCTTAAACTTTCGGTTTAAACCCAAGTTTAAACCTAAGTTTAAACCAAAAGTTAATC
>JAQGCM010002490.1:0-11111 GCA_034699705.1 Hymenaphorura dentifera
AATCGCATTTAGTTGAATTCTTTTCTTTGCAGGGCATTTGCTAGACTAGTATGCGTTTGCTGCCCGGGCAGAATTCGAAGACAGTACCGCCCTGGAGGTCTACGCCCACGTTTGGCACGACTTACACAAGTGAGTTCTTAATTTTTCATAGCCCTAGATCTACATATTTTTTAATTTTATGTCAGTCCCAGTTTATTAGAATAGTTTTTGTTGTTTATTCTTAAAAAATCTTTAAGTATGATTCCTACATTTCCTACAATAGTTTGCTTTCGACATTTACATGTGAACAAACATAGTTTGTTGGATTATTAAACTTATGGTAAGCCAATTTAGCGAACGGATACATATAAAGTGGTACAAATCTGCGACTACTCATGACAAAGCCTGCTCGTCAAATTTGAATTGAATGATTACCAACTTTAAACAAAATTGAAACAAAGAATTTCTAATTGCAATTTGGAGGAAAGCGCGCAATAGTTGATAATTTTCGTACAGGAAACAATTATAGTAATAATTTCAATCGGTTAGGTCTTGATTGACTCGAATACGTTTTCAGCTAAGTAATTTGGACACAAATACTTATGTAGTGATATTTGTGCACTACTGGAAAGTGCAGAGTTTGTCAGATATTGTGAAGTTATCATGGAAATATTTATGTGCAGAATTCATTGCGAACAGCAATGCCATTTGCTGATGCTGACCTTCAACTGACTTGCTGATTTGTTTATCTCGACTTCTCTGGAACAACTAGCACCTTAGCTCGATAACTTTGAGAAATCCGTTGTGATGTTACGTCTGCTGAGGACAGGACGGTTTCCATTCGAGTTGTGAAATTTTTAATCCTCTGATCTTACTCAGCAGGTAAAGAACGCTTGACGACCCTATAAATAAACCGCCAAAATATAGAAATGTCTCCGCTAATACAATTTTACTAACCGATTTGTTTCCAGTTTCTTTTAGCTAAAACATTTCGGAACAGGAATTTATCTCCCAATTTCCAATGTGTATGTGACCATATTTTGACCATATTTTGTGGCCATTTAACTTCGACACCATTCTGTAAAATTTTGCAAAACTGAGACAGGTCGTACGCAACTACGTTTACTGGCTACTGGGTCACAACCTTGGCAAATTATATCATTTTTATCATTCATGTAATAGAGATCAAATCCAGCGCAATATTTTCTAGCAATGTCGGTGTGGCTGAGGAACTTTGATTCGATTACGATAATGCGCTTTCAATCCAATGTACTTTGCTACAAAACAAGACTTTCCCATTGGTTGAACCGAAATGGCCGCAAGGAATTACGTACTCTCTTAATTCAATTCGAATGACCCACTGCTATTGCTCTGCCGTAGTGATTGGCGAAATGGAAACTAAGCAAGGAAAAGCGATGATTAAGCATTTATGAAACAGTATCCCTAATCTATATAAAAGTGGTCATGATCGAGTTTAATGGTCCGGGTAGGTTAAATACAAAAAGTGAGCCTTGAGCAACGCCCGTGCATTGCAGAGGAAGTCGAATGCGGGTATAATTATATTGGATGAAACCTGAGTGGAAGTGCAGATTGGATAGCAGAGTAACATAGAATAGTTTCTTTGGCAAATCCATTCAACATTCATATAATTTAGAGTTGAAGACTTAACCCTTGTACACCGGGTCCGGTAAAGGTGAGCCAAAGTTCACAATATCTTTGCAGAGAATTCTGCACGGAAAAGAAAATCCAGTTTGAATGCTTAAAGAAAAAGCAAAAAATGAATGTTTCCACATAAATGGCAGTTCGGTCGGAGCCAGAACTCGAGATCCGTAAACCGTGCAAAACACATAAAATTTGATTTATCTGTTAATCTAAGAAGTCGTTTCATCCGATAGTCGTTGGAGATTCCACATTTGAGCACAGTTCAAGCGTCACACTTCCCAGCAAAAGGCACAATATTTTCACTCGTCTTCCGTACCTTTACATTGTGCGCTAATAAAGATATATGCCCTCCAAACAAACCGATAGCATTTCCGATAAATACAACTACGCTGGCCTTCGCTTTCATCTCAGCTCCAGCTATATTATGTCAGCCTGTACACATGTCCTGTGGCGATCTTGATAAAGTTGTCAATCTAGGAATGTCAATTCGACATAGACTCTGAAGATTAACGTAAATAAAGCACACGGCTGTGCACAAAAAGTAAGACGCAAGGCAGACATGATGTGAATTGGATATGAAATGATTTCTATTTGTTAATGAAAAATGCTCAGGGTGTCAAGATCGCACATGCAGAGATAATTTCTTAGTAACCAAAGAATTCAGTGAAAAAACACCACATTTCGCAGAAGTCACAGAAGTCAAGCCAAGAATCAGACTGCAGGTGCCAAAAAATTATATTTATTAATTCACAATGGGAGGTCGGATAGGTCGCACTATGCAGAGCATTAGTCCTGCACCATGCCGTTATTGTTCACATGCTGTCAAACAAATTAGGCCTACTACTGTGCGCTGTATGCAGTGTAGTTTGAACTTTCTTTTGAACTCAAGGAAAGAGTACCCTGAGTACATTACGGAGAAATAGAATTTGGAGAAATATTTGCACTTAATGGCATAGCCAAATAACTCACAAGGGAGCTACGTGGACTGACCCCTTCATACTGTGCTTCCCACAAAACAAACAAGGTAAAATATTGAGTGAGTGCGAGCCAATTTGCAGAGAACACTCTAGATCCACGATTTAATGCATTTTGTAAAATAATTGTGTTTCCTTCCGACTGCTACCAAAGAAATGTTCTCTCTGTGGACTTGAATACAAGAAAATCTATATTTCTCAGAGCGGGTTTTCCATAGAAAATGTAATTAATAGACAATTCAGGAGCTATGAAGACAAGAGCGCTGGCAAAACGGCACCGGATAATTCGACCACTTTATTTGAGCCGTAATTAAATAATAGGCTTTTCCAACACATTGGTGAAGGAATAGGTCCCTTCTTTAGTTCCCTTGTTGGCAGAAAATGTGTAGGACCAGGTGAGTGTGACCAGCCTAAAAAAGGCGTCTCATATGGGCTTGTGCAAATGTGTTCTGGTATTTTAGACCCATCCTTGTGCTGTACGGCTTAATTCCTTCGGACTATCATACGGGCTGCAGAGTTCGGTTTTAAGTCTTAAGGATAATCCCACATTCGTCTGTAGTAAATCTTTGGAAACACTTCACTTCCAAGTCCATCTTGTTATAACCTACGTAAACCCACTTCAATAAAATTTAGCACTTTTTCCAGCACAAATGCTTGACGCGTAAAATCACAATGATTCCTAAACGTATTTGTCCCGCAAATTCACCAGTAGTCAGAAAAAACAATGTGAACGTAGAATCTATTAAAAAATACATTGCTACAAACAAATAAACTTTCACAGCTATTGCCAGCGAGGAAAGAACCTTGCAGATTTCACCAGAAGAATCCTAATGAAGTTAATGGCATTAATGAACCAAACTTTGTAACAGAATGCTCTTGAAATTCATTAAACAACATGCAATGCGGTTAGACTTTCTGAAGATGGTGTGGTTCTTAATAAGGCCTTTCGGGTTTTAGTGTAAGATTTCTGTTCTTCTTCAATCAGTCTCGTCCGTCTTGTTGAACTTTTATAACTGTACGTCCTTTATGGTTTTGTTTGGTGCTGCTTCAAAATACTACACGTCAGCAGCAAATGGCTGACTACATAGCTTCTAGTTAGTTAAAAACGATACAATTCGGTGAGTTGGACACTTGGAATTTTCCGTAGATTTGCTTGGGTAGAAATGTTACTGCAGGTTAAAACAGATAACCAAAAACTTTGAAAATATTGGATGTGTAAAACAGATCAAGCGGGTCAAAATTGTTGAGCTGGAATTTTATTTAGGTTTTATAAATTTAGTAATATGAATAAGATACGAACGTATTGTAGTTCTATTGAGAGTAGAAGTATCTTTTACTTGAATGAATTCGTCCAAATCTAAGAAGAAGTGTAAGAGAATTGAGTTTATAAGGGGCTGGGAAAAGGATCTGAGCGGGGTAAGTGGTAGAAGCGGTTAATCTATTCAAGAGCTAAAATATTCCCTTCGCACGAAGTTTGGTTAATTAGGTTAATTATGGGAGAAGAAAGTAAACATTGGTTGTTGGATGAAAGTGGGAGAAAGGTAAGGACAAGTAATTATGGGTTTTGGGATGAACTTAATTCAGATGAATGGGGCTGTTGTGAGGTTTGAATGGGAGAGAGTGGTGCGAAGTGCGAGGACAAAATCGGAAGTAGGAAGACATGATGCGTAGTGTGTATGCTGATTTGGTTTTGGTCGGTGGGAGTGACTGGATGGAGAATAGGAAGTGTGAGAAATGGTTGAGTTGAGATGAGATGTCAGTAGCACAATTGGGAATTGATTTGAAAAGACGATTAGAGGAAGGAGAGTCGTCCTCCGTGTTTTCAATTTGTAGTGCACATGGCTGAGACGAGCAAAGCAAAGTAAAGTTAGACTCGTGCCCAAGACGCCAAAGAGTCAGACGAGTGAGTTAGAGGAGAGCGACAAATTGAAGAAAGCCGGACATTGGAAGAGGAAAAGAGGAAGGAATGGAGAAAGCAGGAGAAAGCTTGGTTTGGCTCGTCTGTGTCCGCCTGAGTTTGGTTGGGTTCTTGGCTTGTGTGTGGGGAATATAGTGAATGGTTGAACTAGTCGCCTTCGTCACTCACAGAATCTGAGATTAGTAGGTAAAAGACTTCCGCTGAGTCGACTTGAGTCGGCTCGACTAAATACCTTGCATCAGGAGTTTGAAAGTAAAAGTGAGGCAGAAAAGTCTCTCAGAAAATAAATTGAATGGCATTTATCGCTCCGCAGCTCTTGTTAGCGGGTGTCTATCAAGTCAAGTATATAATTTATCCCTCTGGGTGATCGATAAAAACTCAACCAACTCTTTCCTTTCCTCAAAATTGCCAACCAAGGAAACTAGCGCTCCGACAATTTAATATTCTCTTTTTACAATCACAATCTAATCCATGCATGCATCCATGGCCACAACACCACGGATTTCCAAAAACTCAAATACAATTTGCTTGGTCTCAACTCTCAAGCCTTTACTCCCTATCCACTGTACTGACTGTACCAACAATCAATCCGTTTTCTCAAAACTCTTAATAATTAAACATGCTATTTTATTGTCTTTTCCGAACAGTCGATTACGATGACCATGCATGCTGCCATGGTCGTCACTCCTCCGACAACAAGTCCTGGCCCAGCAACCACCAACTACTCGTCCATAACTCAGGAATTGTTTGCTGGACCTGCAACTAAGCAGAAGCAATAGGAAATCAATCCACTCCTCAAAGTTGATCTCTTAGCACTCTAATCATTCCATTCCCCCTTCTGCTTCGGCTTCGGATCGTTCATATCCGACGTGACCCATGAAAGTGGAAAAACTTGGACAACTTCAAATGCCAAAATGAAGACTTCATCCATGCAATACACACGTTGACTATCCTCAACTTTTTTCCCTTTAAGAAATAGTGGGTAGAATTGCCATTTCCTCACTTTCCTAACCTACACCAACCTCTCATTCGACCACTTCCTCTTTATTGTTCTTCACTTATGTGTTCCAAATGGACTCTTACTTCTAGATGTGCTCTTGATCTTTATGAATTTTTAGAACAGTAATAAACATTGTGCTATCTTGTGTACCGTACTACCAATTCAGTCCTAAATATTTTAGTTTATCCTCCAGGGTCTACAAAATATACTCAAAGGACGACGGAAACTTTTACCCACAGACAAAGCCCGCAGAGATAATCAACAGGTCTCAGCCTGCCTTCAAACGATCAATTTTTAATTATCCCTTTAATAATCGTGTATCGTTCATGAAACCTTCAAGCAAGCGTGTTGGCAAAAAAAATACAAAACGAAATTGCAAACGATGCTGTTAGTCTTTTTTTTCAGGTATTTTAGAAGGCTTTTACTTTTCTCATGTTTTACATGTACAAATAAATTAATCCAAGTATCCATAAATCAAACTGTTTAAAGAAATTTTCGGAATAAATTACAAAAATGAGTCAATTTCTTTCATCATGAAAAATGAAAACCATCCCTTAAAGAAAAGGAAAAGGCGATTCAATGTAGCGAGGATGAGCTCCAAAATAACAAAATAGAAACCTTCCAGAAAACCGTTAAAACATCAATTGTTTTCAATTGAAACCAAGAATCTATTGCAACCAGGCGACAAGCATATAATAAACAGAACATTTCTATTCCTACTTTAGCTGGGCTAAGAAAGCTCCAGTCAGAAATTTAGAAATGCAATATGCGCTTGTTATGTATGCATGCAAAATGTGATGTTTCCTTATGAATTTATATTTATCGAACAAATTAAACCCGTTAATGTATTACAAAGGGATGCGTGGAAAAATGAAAATGTAGTCGCGAAAAATCTGAATTTACTTGGGGCTGTGCTAGGATTCCAGCCATATTAGGCGAGGCTTACTACAGAATTGTGACTAGAGCTAAACATTTTGGTTCTAAAAAAAAGGTTTGGGTATAAAATGAATCCATTCCAAAGTTTGGAGTCCAAACACAAAGCTGACTGAACAAATAGAATATTTCGAAGCAAACGCTTCTATCCTTAACCTCAACGTCAACATCTAACATCTAAACTCTCGCTAAAAGGACTATAAATTATTCTGATTATTTGTACCTCATGTAAATTTTTGAATAATTGCACAGACAGTCTATTGTGAAACATATACATTTGAAATGAACTATAAATTCTTCTATAAATTGGAAGAACAGCGCAGATCATATTCAATTGTTCGAGAAAGACCCTTTAGCCCTCCTCCTATCAGGGATAAATAATTATTTTCCATTACAACAAACAATTTTAATTTGGAATTTTCGTCGCCTTTTTCAAAAAAAAAATCTATTCTTGAATTTGCTTTTAATTTTTTTGATTTTTAACAGAAATTAATTCGTCCAATAATTGCTCTATTTAGTTAGGTTGGTTAGGTGTGGGCATAAATATTTTTTAATTTGAATTATTTTTGTCAGGATCACCAGATTTTATTATGAAAAATTGCTGGCTTTCAGTTTTTCAAAAATTTTCAAAGTCAAAAAAAAATAATGTTATGGAAAATATCAGAATTTTGCCCCTGATGGAGGCCCTTGAGGGACATTCAGAAACAAATTAAGTTGAATTGTGCTACACCACGCTTTTCAACATTCTCAATTTCTCAATTCGGCGTAGTTGCGCTACACTAGGGATGTTACAAAAAATTTATCCCAATATCTTTAGTAAGCCTTTTGGTTTGAAACTGGAAGCATTAATTAGTCGTCATGTTTGATTAGCGAAGTAGTAAAAATGCACAGCCCAAATGAATAATGCAAATAGTCAGAGTACAAAGAAAACAGTTTGTAGCAAAACAGAATCCAGCATTTTTATTCTTACCATCCTGAATGACGCACCAAACTGTGTCAAATTGCATTGAAATCCCCGTTGGTTGTTTTAACTCAGGGTGAGGGATTTGTACAATTCTTTACAAGTTTAAATTTAAACTCAAGTAACTACATGTGCTGTTAAACTGTGGGTTAAAATTAGACTTTGATAATACGAGAAAGTTGGTCTTAGGATTAAATTAGGAATCTTAGGATTAACTTAGGATTAAATTGCAACTTGAGTACGTATATACTTGACTAATCGTAATTCGTAAGATGAAGCTTTAAAGCGTACACGTGTCTGTGGACACAAGAGCTGATGCAAAAGACATTTAACTCTTTCATGAAGGGAAATAAATGTCAGATTGGGAAGTCCCATGCGATCCACATTTGTGTCGAATTTCAAAGAAGTGGACGTGTTCCCATGGCAGTGTCAACTGATTATCATTTCCTTGCACCAAGAGCACACGATAAGAGCAGACACTCAGTTCTGAACGTTCTGATTTCCTAGCTGATGCAAGGGAGTAAAATACCCGAATCCCCACAGGACATGGAACCGAGTAGAACGCAGAAACTGCGCTACGATGGAAGCATGTGTGAATATTGTTGATTTAATAAATATTCCTACTCTCCTATGCAGCCTACGCTCCTGGTGCACTACTCGTTCTAGACGTTAGAGTTAGAGTTATACTGATTAGTGAGTGCTCCAAGCAACAGGCACATTGACCAATTAGCAGCACGGTCCTCCACTGTCAATTTGTGGACAAATAGACCAAAGAAAACCCAACCCATGAATGAATGGCCGATTGGGCGAATCCTTCCACGGTTGAGTCTTGCAAATAACTATGTTACTTGAGTCTGGATAGAAGATCCAAGGGATTCAACTTACAAATGCAAAGTTTACTAATGAGGCTGAGCAGTCGTAAAAAAGCGTTGGTGTGGTACAATAATTTAAATGGCAGACACTGCGATTTATGTAGTTGGTAAACGTGCATACTTTGTTCACATGTAGTGTAAAACTAACCTAAGTGCATGGGCATTCATCAAAAAGCCACCCAAGAAGTGAAGAGGTACATCATGAGTTACATTCAAACGTAAAAATCAAACCAAACAAGTTTAGTTAGAGTAGCCACTAGACACGATCAAAGAGAGGAGCACAGAGCTGGTAGTCCCTTGTATTCTATGAAAGCTTGATTTTGGAAGAAAAGCCCGGCAGACGGACAATATGTCTACATGCAGAATATTCATTGCGAGGAAATAATTGACCAATTCACTTTAAAAAATAACTAGCATCTTTAGATGCTCAATAGCAGCAGGCTTTGTTGCTCATGTATTCCTACAAATCTTAACTTATCAGCAAATAACTAGTAAATTACACATTCCTTGTCAAGGAACTTCATGTAGTGTAAGCAGGCAACTTAAAATTCAACTCTGATTTCTCAGAGACAAAGACTTCACACCACGTCCTGCGTAATACGTAACTGTTCCACACCTAAAGCCTTTTATGACTCTCCAGTTTTCTTTTTCTCCTTCTTCTTCTTCAAAAACGATGGAGTCTTCAACCCTTTCTTCTTTTTCTTCTTTTCGGCTGCTTTAGATGATGAATCTTCCGTTGAGATGTCCTTTGTTGGAGAACCCTAATAAATTCACAATTTTTTCTCAATTATTCTATTCTCCAGTTCACAATCAAATATATTGCAAAACTAATCGTGCTCGTACCTCCTTGCTGCTGTGGGAAAACGCCCCGCGAGCCTCCTCACCATTAACCGCTGCGTCACCTGCAAGTTACGACATCAATTTCAAAACAATACTCAAAATCTCATCTTAGTTTGCAGAATGCAGACCGTGTCCAGGTAATCCAGTTCTCTATGCCTCGATACGTTCATAAAATTAAGCCCCGTTTCCCAAGCAGTAAAAGTGCTCAAGCAGATTCACCAAATTCAGTTCAATTCAAATTAGATCCACAACCAACATTTTTAGAATCAATGCAAGCCAATTATTACCATGTCGTCGTCTTTTGCCTAACCTGATATTTTCTCTTACCCGGGCATCGTGATAGTTAGCATTGATCAAATAGCTTCTATATAGTGACTGATTTAAAAATTCAAGCAATTATGAAATTATGCATCAGCAAGCGTTCAAGCAGCACAATGCAGCAGGAACAACATTTTGACATTTTGCGGTCGGACAAAGACAGGGGTAATACGCGCTGCTCTATTCCGCTTTTCTCTTTCCCTTGCTGTCTCTAGAACCATTTTTGCTGAATTAAGTACGTTAATTAGTCAAACAAATTATGGTCGATTCCGTCACACACACAACTGTTCACTCTGAAGGGATTCCCGTGGCTTCCTCTTGGCCCACGTTATTTTCTGCTTGTAAAATATAGTTCATTTCGAAGCTCATAAGGATGATAGCGCTTGGTGTGTAACGGAAGTTGATATTTGGCCATTTTTTGTTGAGATTGTGAGCAAAATGGAGAGAGTAGAAAGCAGATTGGATGTTCCCTTGTGAGTGAAATATAAGAGTGAGTTGTGAGTTGGTGAAAGTGAAAGGAGTGAATTTGGATGAAAAGAAAGCAGTCGCAGCGGCTGGTGTGGAAGTAAGTGAAATTGTCCGTGGAGTGAAAGGCTATCGGAGTGTTATGGCGAGAGACTGAGAAGCAAAAAGTCAGGCCAAGTTGTGCAATGAACCAAACAAATTTTCTACAGTTCACTGACCACATGATTCAAAGTAAAACAAAAATACTCAAGCAGATGACAAAGAGTCCAAAGAAAACTTACTTTTAGCACCAGGACTTTTCTCCGAGTCTGACCAACGTCTGTGTCGTAACAATTTGGCTTCGACTGCAATTTGAAACAAGCAACAAAATGCAGTACATGCACTAATTTTAACTCAGCTCCAAACAAGTGAATAAACAAACAAAAATTCTTCAGCAAATCAATCAATTTAGTTAGTTTTTGAGGCAAGGAAAAACATTGTGGTTATAAAACAAATTGATTCCAATAGCTTGCAATTACAATGAAAACCAATTTAATGGACACAACAAATCTGAAAGAAACCCATGCATGTTCGGGTGGACGCGCGTCAACAATTTTGTTAGTAATCATTTGAAGCTAACGAACCATTTCCAACGCCTTAAGGGCGGGCGGCACGATTTTTGTGAAAAATCACAGCCAAAAGTAAACAAGATGGATTCGTTTCAAATAGCAGTACTTCTTCACCATCCAATTCTCGAGGCAAGACCGAAGCCCAAATTCGAAAATTACTTACCTGAGTCCCAATAATGAATTTTTCATCAGACTCACTTTTAACACTAGTTCGCATTGGGAGTCCCGGTGAGCTCAGCGAAATTAAATACTTCTTGCATGAAAATAGCAATATGAAAAAAGGGCCACGGTCTTGCCTCGGAAAAAGCATTTGTCACAAGACCGTTCATGTCTTGAGTTCAGAGGCCAACTCCAGCTCACTGTGATTTTTCACAAAAAATATCTGCCATAAGGTTACAGCAAAGGCTAATTCGCTGCCAGGTGGCCAACGAAAAGTGCATATAAATAAATTTAAAAAATAAAATAGAAATGGCAGCGGATAACAGATTTGATCAAGCGACCTGCACCACAGTGGCCTAGACAACGGTAGCTTATTTATTGTTATCCTATGTGCAGCTTACATAGTGGGTCCACTAGCTGAT
>JAQGCM010002491.1:0-11107 GCA_034699705.1 Hymenaphorura dentifera
ATTTAAACGCAGAAGTCAGAGACCCAGCCCGGTGGAACTAAAACATATTACACGACTTACGTAATTAAATCATTTTTTTACTTTTTGATAGAAAGTATTTATTCGTTGCTCGAAATTGAGCACGGACCTGTTTATCGAGTTTGCAGAATATAATATGGAAAGGCAAATATAGCGTTATTGAGTTGTTTGCCGGGAGTACTTCAGTACATACTAGTACATTCGGATTTTTTGGTTCATTGGGCCAGTTAGAAATGTCGGGATTAAACTTTTTAAATATCCAAGAACGTAGTTCGATAAAGTGATTTTTTAGATTTCTTGGTCTTGGTCAACACTACATTTCTGGACTCTGGAGCGAGATTAATTTTTAAAAGATTAAACTGCGAACTAAACTATTCTCTGTAGGAATATCTAGCTAAATTATTTCTTTCGTTGTGATGTTTTGCTTACACATAAGATTTGTGCATTCTCCTCAGCTTACTCCTTTTTATTTCCTTCCGTAATTATTTAATTAGTACTTTTGATAATATGATAAATTATTGCAATAGAAATCAATCTAAAAAGAAATCGTTTGGAGGTTGGAACCCTGAAGGAAGCTTGCAAGTTGGCTCTGCGACAGATTTAGACGAATACCAGGACGATCACCTTGCCATGATGAATGCCAAAGTACAACAGATTCTTTTCATAACTGATAAGCCCCTACACAATGAATTTTATTTTGTTAATTGCTTTCATTCAGATCGCAAAAAGATTGCAGAAGGAAACGATCAGTCCCGAAATTCGTGCTTGCGTGGTGAAATCAGATACAAATATTGGAGCTGCTCCGATTCCAGGAACATTAAAAGGCATGAGTTTTGATTTTGGAATTTACAAATTTTCAATAACTTGCAATCATTGTGTCACAGAAATTTTGCTGGATGCTTTCGACGAACTAAATTCCAATGAGCAAATGCTTTTAAAATGTGCTTCAGTTCTTGGATTACGTTTTAGCAGAGCAATGGTAATAGACTAATTTATTAGAATCATTTTCTTTGCAAGAAAATTTCAACATTTCAACATTCCACTAAACACATTTACTGCTTCCATGATCTAAATGCTTTGAAATATTCAGGTTATTCACCTCATTCCCATGTATTCTATGAATGCAAGTAAATACAAATTTGGATTTCGAAGATTGATGGAAACTAGGGTAATTCGTTGCGCTTCTCGAGCAAAAACTTCTACAGATCCAAATACTGGTCAAGTTGAGTGCTATTGCTGGTTTGACCGAGGTAATGCTCCCACGGGCTTTTAATTTTGTGTAGCATTATTGACCAACGTTGCATTGAATTGCGAATTTCAAACCAAAGCGTTCATTTTGAATTTGAAGAGGAATTGGACAAAGACCGAAAGACTTCAAGAAGTGACCCTGAAGATTTTGATGGAGCCCCTCAAAGTGAAGACAATTTAAAATTGCGACCAAAATATTACAGTTGTAAATTTCTCGAATTTGCAAAGGTATAAAAGTTCAGCTTGTTTACCTCTAGTACGACGAAATATCCGATACGGAGATATGGATTGTTGAACTAATGGTTTTGCAACTTTTCTATTACCAGGATAACATGGTTGAAGTGATTTACGAGCTGATGACAGAAGATCAGAGAAAAGAATTACATTTGAAAGCGGCAAAATATTTAGATACACATGCAGTGAAGTGCAGAGCTTGCGGTGGGCCAGATCCAGCCTACGTATTCGGAATTACTATCAAAGGAGGTGATTTGGCCATTGACCCGGTACATTACGCCAAAAGCGATCATTTAAAGTAGTACATAGCACATTGTGGGTTAAAATCAGAATTCCACATAAAAAACGTTTTGGAGACAATATTTGTCTCCCCTATTTTCGCATTAGGAACAAGCCTTGAGAGACGATATCGCCACAAACAAAAGAAAGAATTACCGCAATAACGCTGGAAATAGGAGGAGTACGTCAAGCTTTAAGAGTGTTGATTCTGTGAAGCGCCAGGAAAAGTAAGTTGCAAAGTTGACGCTCTAGCTAGTTATTTTTTCGTTCATTTTTTCGTTTTTTCGTTCAAATAGTTTTTTTTATATATTAGTCGTGTTGGGAAAGGAAGTTTCGTTACAAGGATGGATGGTTTGAAAAGATTGTTCCGAAGCAGTGGGTCCAGACTTGGGGACCTCGAATTGGACATATTGAAAGCTCTGAACGATTTTGACGCTCAAAACAAGTTGCGAAAGAACCAGAGTGGTTTCTTGGCTTGTTGCTTTGAAAAAGAGGTGAATAGTTCTCACAACTTTATTGCTTTTATATATTTAACTAGGACCGATACATTCAGCTGCTACTTTAATTTTCGTCAGGAAAGTGCAGAGACCAAAGAGTGGGACTTAGCTGTTAGGGAGTTAACCCGACAAGCTGAAAACGATAAACAAATACCAAGTGCTGATTCTGGGGACAACGTGCTGCACGCAGATCGTAGCTCAAGTCATACCTTCAGTCAACTCGATGGCCGAAATAGTGGAAGTCCTCAGCCAGAATTTCTTGATATGCGAGGTTGTGAGTGCTCGAGCCTACAAGCTAAAGTCGCAGTGGAAATGGTCAAACATTACCGAAACTCAGGTTTCATTACGATTTAAATCGGTTAAAATTTGCATCCAAACTTATAAACTAAATTCATTTATTTGTAGAGAAATATGGGAAATGTTTGTACAATCTGGTGAATGCGGCAGAAGCGTCTATTACGGTCGGAAATAGTGCGCAAGCACTCGTTCATCTTGAAGATGCTGTTGGATTAATGCATGTGAGATTTGAAGAACGATTTATCATAAATGATTCTCTGCTTGAACCAGGATAGATAAAATAAATTGCTATATTCAGGCAATTGAGACGAAAGAATTACCTGAACCCAGGGATGACGATATGGACGATACTGGGATTGAGGTAGACTCTGTGAACATTCAAATTGAATTTCTGAATGGACTTTCATATTTCGAACTTGGTGTCCAACACAAAGCCCTCGACTTTTTCTGCCGGTATCTCTGATACTAAATTTAATTTCCTAAAACCCTTGCCTGACTTGCGCTTTTTAAATTGTCAAAACAATCAGGTCATTGCTGCGCCTTGGAATTGATGTTCCCTCCGAAGACGACAAATCCAAGAGAGATCGTGCCATTTTGAAAGCCACTTCAAAACTTTGGCGTCGCCATTCCTTGAATTTCTGCACGCTCAAATGCTCAGAGGCACCAGAAGAAAAAGAGAAAAAAGTGTAGGCAACATTTACACAGCTTTGAAATACAGTTCTGAGCTGACGTTACGGGTTAATGGGAAAACAATAATTCAAAACTCATTTTTCCAGAGACGACGAAAAGATCGCTATGAAAATTCGTGTGCTTTCTTACTTGCATTTACTGTTTAGAGGTGAAAGGAAGGCTGAAATGGCGCTCTTAATTTCGCTTTGGCAAGTTATTGTTGCAGAGGATATTAGTGGATCTGTTCTGGTAATTTAAAAATTATATTTCGTCCCAATGTTTTTGAACTCTTTAAAAATACCATTGATGTTTACAAGACCTATTAGTTCTTATAGCATTTTGATTTTCTTTCAGGATGTTGTTCCTTCATACTGTTCTTTAATGGAAACATATGCATCAATGAGTGACCACAAGAAGGCAGCGCGATACGAAGTTTTGGCTTTAGATTTAATCAGGAATTCATTTGGTTCTAAAGAACAAGGTGAACCTGGTGGGCTTTTGACTTGTGCCAATCTCTTTATCACCATTGCATCAGTCAGGTATTTTTGCACATCTGTAGTTGTCTGGGCCAATGCCGCAAAATCGGAAATTACAACTTATTTGTTTATCAAGAATGTTTCGTGGTGAAATCGCATCGGCTACGGAAGCTGCCTACCTTGCTCTTCGAGTCGGACAAACCCTGCATGACAATAATTTGACAATCCACGTCTTTCCAATGGTTATTCAATCGCTGTTATTTAGTTTACGAATTTCCGAGGTTATTGAATGTCTGCAAAAGCTATGGTATTGCATAAAAATTTTACTGCTACATGATTGAGCACAATTTAAGTTTGTGATTTTATCCAGGTATATTTCCGAGGAGGAAGAAGATTGGGGTGGAGTTGCAATATACTATACATTATGCCTTGACCTCCTTCTCAACACAGCTTACCCCATGGAGCCCTTCTGTAAAATTTCACTTTTTAATTTGAAGATATTCCCAATTTTTATATTGATTTTTTTATCTTAGTTACCTGTGAGAAGTTTGTGACAAGCAGCGATTGGAATGCGGACGTACAATTATTCCGAGAATATGAAATCCAGTACAATATCGAGGCGAGTTTAGCGCTGTGGTATTGCCGATACAGCCGCTATGACGGTGCTCAAAAGTGGATGGCGATGGTAGGTTTTGTTGATCTTTGATGAATAAATTGTAATATAAAACTTCATTCCTAAAAAATATTCGTTTATTAGGCGGAATCTCATAAGCCGAAGCTAGTGACATTCCTGAGTGTCAGTGCGGAATTGAAGCTTTTGGAATGTGAATTAATTTTCGTGAACCACTACTTAGAAACTAAACGTTATCAACACTTTGCAAAGACACGGAATAGTGCCAAGGCTATGATGCGAATTGTAAAGAAATCCACTAAAGTTATACCAGTTTTTGTTCCCAGGTAAAATCTTCAGAGTGCAATGATTATCAAAGCTATGATCGCATAGATAATTTTTAGTTTTGAAACTTTTATAAATTGTTCTCGATTGTATGTACTAATTTATTTACTTCACGCAAAACAGATTTTTGCATTTGATGGGTTACTACTGCCAAATTCGATCCAGGACGGCTGAGGCTGAAAAGCATTTGAAGAAAGCAGAGAAAATTGCCGAGTCGCATGGAAATAATATGGAATTGGAATGGATACATCACAATCGCATGGTAAGACTGAAGAAATCAAGTCATTTATTTTCTGTTTTGTGTTTTACAATTTCATTTTAACAAATTAGGTTTGGGCAGACGTTGCGATTCCAACTCTTAAATTTTTTTGGTTAGAGCATACCGAAAACCATACTCTTGACTGGCACCAAAGTGGCAAAGTCCCATGGGCTAATATTATGTATTCTCTACCATTACCTTCCTGGAAGAACTAGGAAGAATTGTGCCAAATTTTGACTCATATTACCAAAATATATCCTGTCAAATTTTAATCACTAATTTATTGAGGCGAAGAAACATTGACTAAAATTTCTCTTCAATTTAAAGCTCTTGTGGTGTTAAGTTTTTTTCAAGTTTTTAGATAAAACCAATAATATAGTTCAACAGTTTACCAGTTTTGACCAAAATGCTGTGCAGCAGGTCAGACTACGCTAAATTGGCAGACGTTGGCAGTTTTGAAATAATTGGGCAGTGGCAATTGTATCCCGTAAAATAATTAATTGGCATCATTTTCCGGTAGTAGCAGTCGATCAACAACCTAATAAAATATAAATGGGTGAGACCTGAATAATAATAATAATAATAATACCTGACAAAACACGACTTACATGAATAATACCATTTGTGCTGACGATGTCTTGTTTCAAAACCGATGCTTTGTTCACCTAAAACAATTGTATACGTTAGATTGGCCTTATTTTCAATTTTTTGGTTTGTTAAATAAGTAGTCGTAGAATTACCTTCATTCTCTTAAATTTGTCACATGAAACCCCTACAGTTTTCTGCCGGGTCGGAAGTGTATAAGTAAGATTAGGTCTAAATGATGAAGAAGACATCATGGAACTGGAAACGTGGTTCTTTATTACCTACAGGAAAAAAATACTCACCTCAGAGCTTTGCATTACAAAATTGTCACAACTAAATGATCGAAAACATATTTTGAATCAAGGATTTGGACAACTGAAACTTATTTACTTTGGTCTTGTATGCTTGATCAGATTGCATTCTGCGACGGGTGTAGCTGTCTAAATTTCTGAAAGCCTGGTCCGTTGGTACAAAAAATGTGTAGTGATTGGAAGATTGGGCTCGCTTCTGCCAATCAATAGCATCTGGATCGGAAGCTAGGACAGACTCCATATTTTGCAGGAATATTCTGTTCAGAGAAACACATTCATATTCAGAATGGAGTTTCTGTAGTACGATTAGCACTAGTAATTCAAATTAGAGCTGCTTAAATTACGAGTAATTGCCACTCTTCCGTAAAATATCTCCGGCCGATTCACTGCCTGGGAATATGACTTTGTTGATTATGAAAAGAACCCCGTTAATTCCTTCTATGTCTGACTTTTCGATAACAGCGTCTTCAACGCCATATGCTTTCCTGTACACAAGCAATCTCAGTTGATTCTCTTCATCGAGGGACATTGTTACCTTGAAGCAAGAAGATGTTTTTATTGCTGCTCGTGTTGTTTTGTGCTAAATAGTTGCAATAACTGAGATAATTTACCTGGTTGTTTCGAATGGCCTTGCTTAAAATTCTACCTTGAGTCGCATGGTAGAGGAGAATCTTTCGGGCCAAAGCTGGATTTTGCCTTGCTTCGTTCAAAAGTTGGGAATCCATTGCTGTAAACATTGATTGCAAGACAAAGTAGAAGTTAAAAGCTCGGTACTCTTGAAATATAAAAATCGACAGAATCCATCAAATCAAAACAAAGTTATATTCATGTATTTTGCCTACAATAAAACGCTGCTTCGCTAGGTGCAAACACGGTTTTATCCCCAAAACTGTTAAAAGTCTCTTCAAGCCCAGCCAGGGTGACGAGTTGTAAAAATGTGTTCAAATGTTGAGATTCTGCCAATTCTAGTAACGTTCTTGCTGCAATAATGGATCCCGAGGTTAGTTAAACAGGCAAAAAAAAAACAAAATTTACAAGGTCACATTTCCATACCTCTATCAGGAATTAAAACATCGTCAAGCATGTAAACGATTCCGTTGTGGCCCAAAGTGTAGTCGCTCATGATCTTCCGACCCTCGACTGTATAACCGCGGTCATCACAGTCAAACCCAACTCGCTTGGGTCCAATTGTTCGGGCTTTGTATTCTTCAGTGATTACAGGCATACACATCACATGTGGAATAACATGATTTTCCAACAAAGCTATCAATTAAAAAATCGGGTTTAGTGACTAGTGGCTGGAAAGCTTTTTACTAAACCCTGTTTTGCAAATTCTTAGCTACCAGTGCAAGCGACACGATCATTCAACATTCGCTCAAGACGAGATGGCGGAATTTTGAGGAAAGCTTCATCCGATGGTGCTAGAAGTGTAAATGTTTGGCTTCCTGGATCACGGAATCGATGAAGAAATCCACAGCGTTCCATAGCCTCCGCCATCTTCGCGAATCTGCCATCCTGAAGAATAATTTTGAAACGCTTATGCTGGCAATGAAAATCGTAAAGGGTGTCCGCTAAAAAATCAATTTTACCTCAACAACAATCTGAGCAACGTCCCTTGGCATAAATAATGAAGGATCAAGTGGAAAATCTATCATGTGAACCACACCGTTGCTGGCTTCTTGATCTTTTCGAGAAATCAAGACACAATTCACAGCTTCCATCTAATTTGTAAATACTGAGCATCATTTCAATACATGTATCATTTGTTTCTTAGTATATTTTTGGCAACCTCGTAAAACGAAAGTTTCCGTTAAATTCAATTTTAATGAACTTTCAAAACTTATAAAAATAAGAATTTTTAGTGCAAAGGTATAAGCCAGATCTAAGTTCCGTTCGGCGTCACATAGCATAGCATAGCACAGCACATTTGAGATTGGCTAAAATCTTAAAAGTAAAGAGCACAGTATTTCTAGATAAGTTGCAAGCAAAAAAGTTTGTCAACCAAAACAGTATTTGTACGTTTAACACGATTACTCGTGAATGTACGCTTGACAGTTGAATAAAGACAAATCAAATCAAAATCAAATGTACCCCAGATGAATATTTGCTGATTCGTAGTTTCTGTCTTTGATAGAGTGACTCTATTTCAGTATTTCCAGAAAAGTCTTTGGACGGATATTTCTGCTCACTAATGTGATAGCGTAGAACTGGATTGTCCGGGCGAGAAAGAAATGATTCAATTCTCGTTGCAACTATGTTCCCGGCGGTGCCATCAAAGCCAGAGTCAAACGGGGCAAACATTGTAAAAGTGCCTTCATTTGTCAATTCTTGCGCTAATCCACTGTCTTCAAGATATTTCACAAATTTTGTTGCTCCAAGATCTCTTGCAGTGTCCAGTACATTTCGCAAAGGTTTCACTGCGAGAAACAAAAATGTTATAGTCATTCTCACTTTTGGCTAACTTTTGAAGAACATGCAAAACTCATTAAGAAATTCCCGTCCCAATCAGTCTCCGATTCATACTCGACGTAAGGTTCTGGAATGATTAGTAAAAACAAACATACCTCCGGTGCATCCCTCTTCCCTTTGGATCTGATGGTAACCTTCGCAGCACTCGTATCGAATTAAACTGTAAAAATACAGCTTCACATTATTTTACTAATTGCGTGATTGCTTGCCCTATTCTTGTATCACAAGAATCTAGTCATGAAAGTTTTCTAGCAGTGTGAGTTTACCGAGCTATTCTAACTAAGGTTAAAGTATACCATTGAATATAATATATTGATATGCTCGTGCATTTCGAGTTTCAAAATATCATGATGACATAAGGGAAGAAATGCTGTGATTTTACATTTTCATTTTAAAACTTAGCAGAATCAAACAACATTTTTATAATTGCATTAATGAAGATAAAGATTGCAATTTACGTTTCTTTTCCACAAACTTTTCGAAGTGGCCAATATTTGCATTCCGTCCAATATTTTCGGTTCAACTCCGGGACCTCTTCCACAACACAAGCATTTGGACTGTACAATTTAAAATTTAAAATGATTAGTCTATATTTTCCCAAAGCCTTTGCCCTTGGCATTCAATTAACTGACCCTTGACTCTTGGCAACCTTGATTTGCCACCAAGGAACCCGATTTGGTTTGCAATGTGCAAGGCCAACCAGTAGAGCGAAAAGCAGTACTTTTGCAAAAACTAACATTTTGCTGAAAATTGAGCAGAGCCCAGTTGTGCTCTCCAATTTAAACTTGAACTGTGAAAGAAACTAAAACTATTCTTGCTCTTCGTCTCAAACTGTTTAAATTGGTTCAGTTTTGCACATGCAAAAAGTTTCGTGTAAACATTTTTGTAGCTTCTACAAAGTGGGTTTCTGGCATTCGTGATGATCCAGTTGAAATGTTGAAAAGTGTTCAAGGTGCCATAAATATCTTTCATTTCAAACATAAATCTGGCTGATCTCTTCACATCTCTTCGTCTTATCAGCACGCTTGGATGATTTTCTTTGAAAAAAAACGCACGAGACACGTTTTTCCTTAAAAAATAAAGATAGAAATATCAATTTCAATCCAGAATCTAAGGAGTGGAACATTTGACACACTTGAAGCAGAGCCAAATCTTGTCCGGAAGACTACTAGACTATCACTTTTTGCAACTGCAAATCTTGTTACGCAATCGCTATTTTAATTTTAGAAAATCTTCACATGTCATTTATTTACCCTACACTACTGCATTCAGGGCCGAGAGTGGATAAAGCCGGATCAAAGATAAGCTTGGATCAATAAAATTTGGCCCGAATACCTGCTTCTAAATGTTAGAAATCCGTTGAATCCTACAAAACACATTTTGATGTAACATACTTTGTATTTTATTGCAACTTGCAAGACTTCTAAAATATATTTGTCATGTAAGAATTACAAACATTTCAACAAAGCTTCTGGTTGATTGTAGGTTAAAGATTAGAGACAGCAAAGGATCAAACATTGACCATCCGAGTTTATGACAATCACCGGCAAAAACAATAGTTCTGATGTTGGACTACCTTGCTCACGATCGTAAAACAATATAAAATCCTCACAGCAATGTCTGATTACGTTGGTCATCTTTGCAACAACATTTAAGCAAAGACTTGTTCTCAAGAAAATGTGAAGAATGTTGAAACATCTAAGCATATTTTAAAATGTTCCATTGATGAATGATTGTCTTGTATAATTTGCAATCAACATACTGAAATGAGCCTAAGGTAAAAATTCTGCCAGTTTAAATAATCGTTGCAAATAAGTACTTTTAACTAATAAGGCCTTAACAGTCAATAGTTTTTTTTGGCGTGGCCTTTAGGATCAGTTAATATGTTTACAGTTTGTTCATAGGATTTAATTATTCTTGTCTTAAGCCCTCTCTATAATACATTTCGATTCATGATCAAAAATTCAAAAATTGTTCCATGGGTTTTTAGGGTCAACAGTGGTGCCAGATTTAATGTAGCCACAATATTGGATTTTACAAAAGTAGTAGAAAGTTGAGATGTACAGCCCGAAACCAAATTATGTGTCCATAGTACGAGGGTCTTGTCGTCACATGTAATGTTCACAGGAAAAAATTACTATAAATTATTTAAAATATTGGCAACAATTTGTTTGGTTAAAGTTAGGTTAGGTTAGGTTAATCAGGTACAAAAATAAAATCACAGGTCAAGTAGTACACTTCACGTAGATCCGTTGAGGTAGTAGCTCGTAGCGTGCCTAGAATACTCGTCGAACTCCATAGAAAAAAAAAATCTATGACCTTCGGCCAGATAGGACTAGCGAAGCGACGGCAGCGTCATCTGTGGTCGAACTCAGAGAATTCAGACGCTGGACAACATTCACTCATTCGCATTCGCTGAAAAAATAACTTATGTAACTTTGAATTTCGTCGTTAGATTTGTGTGAGCAGTTGCATTGCAGTGCGTCAAGCAAGTGCAAAGTCAAATGACCATTTTTTAGTTTTTTGTGTTACAAAATTGAGAACTTTGCAGTGCCAGTTCTGTATGATGCGTTTGGCTGCTTGTTGGTAAGTTTCTAGCAGTCGACCGATCAAAGGAACCAGATCGTCCCGAATTTCAGCCAAGTCAAGAAAATGAGTTTCCCAAAAGGACCAATTCGTCGTTTCAATGAGGAATCAGGTGAGAGAGGAGAGATTGCATTCACAATTTTATGTAAGCAATGCGTGAGCATTTTCCATTGTTGTTTGTGTTGTAGTTTTGGACTGGATTTTGTCTTTCGTTGTTGGTTTAA
>JAQGCM010002492.1:0-11103 GCA_034699705.1 Hymenaphorura dentifera
GACCTCCTGCACCCAAAGCAGGAATCATACCCCTAGACCACTGAGCCGATATATTTAACTAATTAATTAATTTTATACTGGAAATTGGTTTTTTTAAAATCAATTTATTACAAATGCACACATTTATGGTTGCAGCCTTTGTTGGTGCAATAAACCGATAAAACTCTGAAAGAGATATTGCACAGGCAGAGTTTGCTCATCACTCCGTGCGTGGCAGGCACAGGGGCACGCCGTACTCTCCGTTATGTACTTAAGTGAAGATCATAAATCAATTCTGACATTGGAGATTTGACGAGGGATTTATTTCAGGTCGTCGTTACATTTATGCAAACAAACGAATACAATTATTGATTTTTTTTGCTTGAGATACTTGGGGTGGCTCGTGGCAATAATGACACTGATACTTGAGGGCGTCAATCGGCCATCTCATATGTCGACAAGTTGAGAATGTAAATATCTGCAGAATGTTGCAAAAATGTGGTCAGGTGGTGGTCCAAGGTCAAGTTCGGCAATCGTATAAATTTCTTCTTACCGGTAAAAAATTTAAAAATCAAACTTTGGCTCAAGTTTGCATTTTAATTGTGTTTGAGACCACAATGTACAACGGTAGTTTATTTATTGTTATCCTATGTGCAGCTTACATGGTGGGTCCACTAGTAAATTTTTGCATACAAACTGCCAATACGGTCCCACGGGACGGTTTTGTTGGTTTTGACCTTGGGTGGCAACCATAATGAAATAATAATTTTGAAGAATACTTTTTGTGCACTACTACATTGAACTCTACATTCAACGCTGAGCAAAACGAGTAGTTATAATTTTCCTAGCTCCAAATAGAATCAAAGATATTTGACTTTTTGAAAAAATTCAATTTTTTCACCTAACAAATTATATTGTTCCAGTCAACACTTTCAACTATCATGCGTTTCTTGACATTAGTTTTGCTCAAAATTGAATGCAAAATTCTATTTGTTGTACAAAGTTTTAAAATCGTAATTTTAATTTGGGTGTCTTCCAAACTCAAATCAACAAAACCGTCGTCCCGTAGGACTGTCTTGGCCAAAATCAGCTAGTGGACCCACCATGTTAAGCTGCACATAGGATAACAATAAATAGACTACCGCTGTCTAGGCATTGTGTTTGACACGATTTAAATAATATATCCAGTGCTCAAACTAAAAATGCGTACAAAGTCAAGCATTTGATTATTTTTTTAATATTTCGCCAAATATTACATGTAAATAGCTTCAACATTAAGAGCAAAAACTTAATGGACTCAATACATCTAATAGTTCCTATCCATTACAAGATTACAACTAAGTTTTGAAGGGAAATTTAAGTTGTTTGAACATGTTTGAATTCGAATTTGCCCAAAACTAGTCTAAAATGTCAAAACCATAAACATTGCTCCACCAACAAGTACGTCCACGAGCTGAGCTGTAGCTGATTTTTCCATATAATAAATCCCACCAACCTCACACCTTATGTACTTGAATGATTTCAAAACTAATTTAAAATATTTCCAATCTATTCCTTGGATTTTTGAGTCGAAATTCCTTCTAATCTGTGATGAAATATCATGAACTTTTGACATAATATGTGATGCTAAAATCATTTGAACATAAACTAAACAATTTCCAATACTGTATGAAAGTAGTCCCACAAAATCTCCACCGTCTCTCAAACGAATGAATCCAATGAAACAAACCATTGAAGCCAAAATCAAAGTAGATTTTAGAGCTGGAATAATAGTCATGCCAAATGTAGAGTTGTAAGTGTTGCTCAAAATTAGGAGTGGGCGATACATTTTGAATGATTTTGGACAAGAGAGTCGAGCATTGCCAATCCTCGGCCATTCCACACTATAATTATAATTATACCAAAAAATTAGTTTAAAAAAATTCTCACAAGTTGTTATCATTTTAGAGTAGCCAAAGTGCTAATTGATGCTAAAGTTTTATTTACCAGCATGTCTGAAGCCAAAATATCATTGTCGTAAAATAAAGAAAGAGAATCACAAAGGCCATCAGGTGCATTGCAATCATTTTGACAACGTTCAAAATGTCCATCATATTAAGTAAAATTTTCATCCAGAGTTCTCTGGATTCCTCTGGAACGGCAGAGTAAAGATTACAATAGCAGATTGGATTCCTTGAGATCAAAATCCCAACGAGTGTTCCACACACGTAATTGTTGACGACTAGCGGTGTGATTAGTTTTTCACGAATATTTGGTTCTGAGTATTGGCTATTTAGGTGTTCAATTCCTACAAATCAAACAACGATTATGATTCAAAATCAAAATGCAAACTAAAAGTAGAAAGAAACTTACCAGCTGTCGAATTCAGATTGATAAGTTGATTGAAGAGAAATGTGATTTCTCTGCCATAAAATGTAAAGGTGAGCATGTAAAAGAGTTGCATCCAATTGATGGCAAGTGCGAGGCAAAATGCTGTCCATTTGGCTGTAATTGGTTTGTTCAATTCTTCCCCAGAATTCCAAAGGAGTAAAATGAAATAAATACTTGAAAATGAAATATGAATAAAATTGACAAAGATTTTTGGTTTGGATTTTGTGACGGACAATGATCCACCGGCACAGCGGTCGCCGTCGTCCCTATTTCCACAATTCCAGTCCCAAGGAACCAACCAAAGTCGACAGTAAAGTTTGGCATGTCGACAAATTAAACGGACTTCTTTTTCTGTCAACATTCCAGTGATCTTGGTTTTCTTGTTTTTTAAACTTCTGCAATGTGGTTTAGATAGATTAACAATCGGAAAATACCAAAAAAAACGTTTTGCTCTCAAAATTCTGAACTGAATTAGGAGCAGTGGCTTTTATAACTAAGAATCCTGAGAAATATCTCTCAAAACTTAAAGCTTTCCAAAGACTGTGACTGTGACTTCGACTATGTAAATAAAAAATGGGAAGTTAAAGATTGTCGATCTTCATGTTTCCTTCATTTTTAGGCAGTGGACGATACACGAAATACATAGATTGGGATTGTGATTAATTGCATAATTCCGGGACCAAGTGCGGAGTAAGTGATGGAACTACACCTCAGGGTATCCGCATTTCCAAATTTTTCGTCGCTCTTTTGAACTTTTCTTTTGCATGTTTTCCGAGTTTGCTCAACGTATCAAGTGTGCATCTCGAATTACAAAAACCGGACATGAATGTACGCAAGCAAGTTAAAGTTTATAACTCGCAATCAGTAGGGGTTGCGTACACAGCCACAGCATTTGCTGATAATGTGCTGTGCTGTGTGCTCTTCAATTTTATAGGATTTCGTTTTGAAGTTAAAACGCAAATCGGGACTAGCGGGGATACCCTAAGACAGGTCTGGACGATGGAATGAGATCGAGAAGGGAACCAAGGCCATATGTAAACTGCTAACCGTGAAGACTACGAGCACCAAAATGACACTAATGTGGGAGTTGCAAAAACTGATTAATTTTTAATTTTTATAGTGTCCGCGTTTTTCATTCGGAAGGAGGGGTACGTACGAGGACTTTTATTATCAATCGCCAAACATTTCGCCTACTTGCTAACGATTATAATGAAAAAGAAAGCCGAGTTTATTGAAGACAAACAGAAATTAGTTTGGGGGGAGTTGCAAACTGATATTCACTTTAAACGTACATACGGTAGATGTAACGGTTTAGAAATTAAGAAATCCTTGGAGTCAGCAGAAGTTCAAGCATGAATGCTTGAGGTATTAATGTGGTTTGACCGAAGTCAAATTCTGGATTAGATCTGCACCGTCGTGCGTAGGTAGTAGAAATACCAAAGAATGAATATTTTTGAAAGCAACGAGTTCAACTATGAATTCACGGTCATAATATTTTTTTTCTGCAACTTCTGATCGTTCAAAGAATTCAAGTTCAAGTGCGAGTGCGAGCAGTAATTCCAGCAATGAACTTCACGTTGCGTTAGTTGGTGCTCAGGTTAAGGCTAAAGCAAAAGAGTCGTCTCCGACTTCAAAGTAATGAATGCTGACAATGGTATTGGTATTCTGTATTAATTCTGCACGAACCCATCATGAATTCTGAATTTACTGAACTTACCAAATCATAATTATTATGGCAATTGGTAATTATTAGCGTTATTTATGTTGTCTCATGCTGCTCGTATTGTTAAATTGATTGTTGCCGTTTTTCTAAATGTTGTTGTGCCAAATTGTTCAGTCTGCTGCGGCTAGATCTACATATTAACATTTTAGCTCTCGGGAGACGAATTTTCCTAATCCCATTCAAGTTACCCGGCTGAAGTTGAAGATTTCTATCGAGCTTACGAATTGGAATTACAAATTACTAGGATTAGGACTGATTTTTCTGAATTTCAACGTGGTAATTTTTGTCAATGCAATTAGTAACAGGCTGTTACCACACAGCTGCGTAGAAGTTTTTGGCATGGGAATAGGACCCACAAGGGACAAATTGTTGATGTTGGAATTGGGTGACAACCATACCAGAAATTAAAATGTCAAAGTCTGGGTTTTTGCGCAGGAAATCAGACTTTGCTTTCAATTCTGAGCAAAACGAGTTTTTAGTTGAGTTTAGCAAAAAGTTTTTGCTAAAATTCCAGTTTTGTACCTAACAAATTTCACACTGTCAATCAAAATTTTCAACAATTATGCATTTCTTGGAGCTTGTATTGCTCAAAACTGAATACAAAGTGCCCAATAAAAATTCCAATTTTTGAATTATCAGTGTTTGCACGATAAATAGCACTTTGCATTCAGTTTTGAGCAATACAAGTTCCAACAATCGCATGATTGTTGAAAATTTTGATTGCTAGCATGTAATTTGTAAGGTACAAAACTGGACTTTTTTCAAAAAGTCGAATAACTTTCTTTCCACTTGACGCTAGAAAAACTATAACCACTCGTTCTGCTCACAGCTGAATGCAGAATTCGAATTCTAGTAAAAAAAACTCATACTTCAAAATTTGAGAATTTTCACGTGGTTGTCATCCAAACTCAAAATCAACAAATCCGTCCCAAATTAGGTAACAATGACAACCATATCAAAAATTGAAATTTTAAGTCTGGGTTTTTGCACATTAAATCGAACTTTGCATTCAATTCTGAGCAAATCGAGTGGTTATAATTTTTCTAAAGCCCTATAGAAAAAAAGTTATTTGACTTTTTGCTAGAATTCCAGTTTTGAACATAGGAAATTACAAACTACCAATCAAAATTTTCAACAATCATGCGTTTCTTGGAACTTGTGTCGCTCAAAACTGATTGCAAATTGCAAAGTGCTATTTGTTGTACTAAAACCGATCATTCAAAAATCTTAAATTTGATTTAAAACTCAAAAATTTGTCTTTTGGTCTCTGCCATACGAATTCGTTGACTTCGACGTCGAGTGACAAAAATACCAAAAATTAAAATTTTAAAGTCTGAGTTTTTGCACACTAAATTGAACTCTGTATTCAATTCTGAGCAAAACGAGTGGTTATAATTTTCCGAGCACCAGATAGAACCAAAGTTATTCGATTTTTTGTTAAAAGTCCGGCTTTGAACCTACCAAATTACACACTACCGATCAACATTTACAAGAATAGTGCGTTTCTCAGAACTTGTGTTTGCCCCTTCCCACATTAGAGTTTTTCCTCAATACACGTAGCCTGAATGGGAGCATACAACTGACAGTACCAAAATGTCAGAAGGAGAACTTATATTTGCTCTAAACTGAATACAGAGTTAAGTTTTTGTACTAAAGTGCGTACTAGAGCTGTCTGGGTATCCTTCAAATTTATTTGGTGGTTGATTTAAGGATTAAATGACAATTTAAGGAAAGCCCGGCACTACAATAATAATTAAAATGCACTGGAAAGAATATTTGCATATAATCCAAAATGCAACTTTATAGTTTAGGTTCAACTCTTTTAAATTTAAGTTCTTTTTGGGGAATTTGTTGATGTCTGAATGTATGCATTTACGCTAGCTAGACTGGAACATAATGGGAATTTAATTAAAACGCAAAAATCCAAAATCTTTGATTCCAATTAGAAATTTTGAATGAATTTATTTTTACCAATTAGATCGCTGCTCTTTAATTAATCTGATTAGAATTTTGAAATATGTATGAACATTTAGAGTTTGAATAAATTACATACTAGTACGATTAGTACAAATTACAACACCAGTATACATTTAAATCTACAACATAAGTAACTAAAATTATTAGAATGAGTGTATTTTGTGCAGCAAACTAAATCATAATTTTCTACATAAATTATATGAATGAACAATTAGAATTTTAATCAACTACTTACTCTAACAGTACGACTACTACAACCACAAAAACCACGTAAACTTATAAGAAAACTCGCACTAAAAACTAGAGTGCAAATTGTGAAAACTAATTCATAATTTTCTACATAATTTATATGAATGAATATTTAGAGTTGGCGTGAATTGAACTACTTACTATAGTGCGACTACTACAACCAAAAACATCCTGTAAACGCTACAACGAAAATAAAATTAAAATGGCCTACTGCTAACTGTTAAAATGATTAAAACCTCAAAGTAAATCGGAATTTTCTACTCGCATAATTTTCTAAAATCTAATTTTTGTGATCTTTTGAATCACAAAACTAAAGCAAGTTTTCAATGCGTTGTTTGTATGTTCTTACCAATCGCAACCTTGCTTTTGGATGATCGTCGGGGCAAAGACTCCATCCCAAAGAGATGCAACTCTAAGTGAACAAATCTATGTAGCATTGGCGACGGCCAACTTCAATTTCTTCATCAGTGTAGAAAGCACTGGGCTCCTCACGACCAATTCTCCAGAACAACAAGCCAATTAAGAAAGCACCGACCAAGAGGAACATGATGAAAAAAAATACAAGGGCTTGATTCGTAGTCAAGAAACACTTGTAGAAGATCTCCGCATTCCTGTCCAGAATTTCGTTACCTATGAATGAATGGTTGAGGGAATATAACAAAACAAATCTAAATGAGATGTTAATAATTGAACATCAATCAAATTTGAAATATTTCATGCCAATAAAATTCTACATACGTATATCAGAAACTGTAATCAGAATCAGACAGAGAACTTACAAATAAATTTCGACATATCGCCGATCTCCCTGTCGTCAGGTGCAATGTTAACGGCTCCAACCTCAATGTCTGCTGGCCACAATAATTGCTCCGAATTTATTGGAATGTTCAACTGACTGGAAAGATTCGAAAAAGGTTTTGTAGTGTAGTGTAATGGCAGTATTTAGGTGAAGGTGTTACTGGGTGGTCACGGTGGCGGCTAATGATGATTGCCCAGATTCCAACTTTAATTTATGACTCGATTTCCAGATGAGAGGCAGGCGTCGATCGGAGATCTGGTGCGCAACATTGTATAACAACGTCGATTTTGGACAGGCGCCTTAAAATTTTCTTAAACCTTTAGCTCTCTGTCTTGTGTGAGCAAACTTGCTCAAGTCTCAGAGTTCCAAGTCGGAAGTTTGGTGCGATTCCATCTCACCTTATCCGTGCTTGTTTTTCCTGGAGAAAGTCCTATTGACTTGAGAACAATGATTAACTTGCGTCATAGCCAGATCGATCAATGAATCTTTGTTGGTGGCCGAAAACCTGGAGACTGGCCTGCCTGTGGCCTGCCTGACCATTGTTGCCTAGTATTTGCAATCCGGTTTCTCAGACGGATTCTCCAGAGACAAGCACTTACCTTAATAAAAACGTTTTGAGATTTTCGCCAGATGTCTTCGTATCTTCCGGTCCAGGACCAGGCTTGTTAATCACGTACAGCACAGCTTAAATTGAGCAAATCGATTGATTACATACGTGGTTTTCAATTCCTTATAGATTTAAGATTTGAGTCAAATGACTCCATGACTTAGAGATTTGCAAACTGCAAGTATAAAAGTGAATTAATGGTTTCGTTGACAAGAAATTAGTTCAACAATTTAAAATCGAGTTTGCATTCTGCATTTCATCTTTATCAAGATTTAACATAAAATAGCCGAAGACCGAGCTGCGTAGATAATTGAAAAAAATTAATTGATGAATTTGGCTTCAGTAAACAATTATAACCTGGTTCGTTCGTTGAGCACCATTCAAGCAAACAGGCAGAGGCGACACTCAGGCACCAACCTTACGCGTGGACAGTCCAGTGGACAGTTTGCAGTAAACAAACACGACGAAATTGAGTTCTTTTCAAATTCACAAATTGTTTGAGGAGCAGGAGTGGATTTCATACGATTTCGTAGCAGACTATTTATTTACATTTAAAACCAATTAAGTCTTCCGGGTAATCTGATCCAACAGAACCAAGACCATCAGTTGGGAATAAGTCTGGAGATTTAGAAAATACTAGAAACTCAAGCCTATTTTAATTTTTTTTTATCAATTTCGTCATCCGAAAAACGTATCCCATATGCATTTCTTTTTAGAATCTGTAAGAATCTTAGGGAATCTTGGCAGATCACTCAAGAATTTTACGAATCATTTCATTATAAACCTCAAAATTTGAATTTTATCTTATCTAATTAGTATTAATAGCATTTGAATTTACTCCAACTCAGTGCCAACTTGCAACCCAACCCAAGCTAAACACTCGAGAAAACTTTATGAGCATGAATGAATGATCGTTAGGTGAAATTATTGCTCAGAATAAAACTTGAGGGCAAATTGATGATGCCTTAAAAACTAATTAAGCGAAAACGTAAAGTTTCTGCGCAGACTTTTTTAATTTTTTTTAACATAAAAACATAAACTATCACCTTTGCAGTAATGATGGTAAATTTTGCAGATTTCAGTTGGTTTCAAAAGACATTCTTACTGCACTGTGGAACTGTGCACGCAAACCAGAATAATAAGGACCATCACTGTAGTAAAATTAGCACATCACTCCCAAGTTATCGACGCTCACAATTCGAATATCCAATATGCTTATGGAAATAATCAATTCATTTAGCTCCGTTCCATTCTTACAGATACATAAGTTGACACTGTCGACAGCCTGTTGATTGCCCAGAAAAATAAATGAAATTCGAATGATCGACATGAAATGACAGAATTTTGTCAAAGCATCGCATATGCATCGGCCGAACCAAATCATTGCTTTATCAAGTTTGTGAATCATGGCATGGCTTAAATGGAATAAAGTCAAGCTCTCACTCTGTTTGCTATTGTCATTGCCATTTTGAAGAAATATTTCACTCTAAACTCCAAAATAGGTAAACTGCTGCTGTAAAATATTTTGAAGACCTACATTAGCAAAAGACACACATATTTCGAACAATTTGTACAAAAGAGGAAGTATTTCATTTTCATTTCCTCACTGTATTGAAAAGTTTTATAAAATCAAATAAAATTAAGTAATATTGACCAAACAAAACAAAGTGACTAATCTTAATCTTAACCAAATGAATGAAAAACTAAATCAACCCACTCGGACACTCCAAAGTCCCTTTTCCATATCGCGTTTCGTCTATTTGATTTTGTGTTTTGCAGAAGCTAGTAAAATGGTATTTGCAAAATTCAAACTTCGTAAATTTCACCTTCTGAGTCCACATTTTGAACCAGGCATCTGATTTGGGTCACATTATTACTAAAATTAGTAAAAAAAAACTTTGATGAGGCAAGCTGGAATGCTCGACAAGATTTTCTTTAAAAAATATTAAAAACCTTGAACGTAATTAATTCCATCGTGCATCTTTACAGTTCACATTAATTCTCTCATAATTTGGAGTCTGATTGTGTTTTCACTTAAAATTGACCCGTTGTCTTAGCCAGGGAGTAATTATAACAGGTAGCCCATGGAAACGTTTTAAAGTTTTGTTTGGAAAAGTGTTCAGTTGCTACACAAATCGTCAAAATCAAGCCAAGCCAAAAGTCAAAGTGAAGACTTGACTGTGCACTTTCCAAATCAATTGAAACGTTGCGTCTCTGTGATTCAAAAGTTGATTGTGATCTGGCTTGGACAACTTGTACTCCTGCTGCTTTTGACGATTTCGTAACCTACGACATAAGGAAGCAACTGACGACATAATGGACTGGATTCAAAAGGTACAGAAATTCAAAATGATATAATTCCATAATTTTCCCCGAATTTGCATTAATATTGCACTACCAATGCCAATTTTGTATCTTGTTCTTTCTGTAGATGTTGAGCCTCGCTGGATACAGAAGTGAGATTGACAAAGCTGTGGACAATATTTTTCACGGCGATTTTCTTGCCCCAGACATTCTCAATAACACATTGTTTGACTTGCTGACGAATGACTCTCTTCGCGATTCTTTGACTTCAGCCTCGTCTAATTTGGAACGCATCGCTCTGATGGAAAAATATTTTGATGGGGATCTCTTAATAAAATGCATAGAATATTACGAACCATGTAATTCCATAATAAGATCAATTCAAAATTTCAGTTGGATGAATGCAAAAATGGAAACGGAGATAACTTTAATTTGTGTTTTTTACAGATATGATCAAGGACAACAAAATTGCGATTAAGTTACGAGACAAAGGTCGGGCATTGGAAGATAAAGGTGATGTCCAGAATGCTCGGCGTTGTCAGAAACTGGCGGAATGTTTTGTATTTTGTGGCAGTGTTTTCAACCAGGACGTCCAAGGACATCAGGAGGACAACAATGGCGGCAACCAGACTGAGATTAATGAAATGACAACAGCAATGCACAAACACTTGGATGAAGTAATGTTCCGGCCTTTTGGGGAGCCAAATGAAATTATGCCGGCAGTAAGCCACTGTGTAGATCTGCTCAGCACGAATTCCAAGGGACGCTTGCTACGTGTAAACGCTAATGTCGAACCCGGTAGGACCAAGTTAACATTCTCTGCTATTGCCAATTTGTTGAAGTTGAAATTTTAAATAAGAGATTTCCTGACATTACAGGAACGACACTTATCTGTGAAGAGCCATTCGTCACCGTCCTAACAAACACGTTTAGCTGGGAAATGGAGCATTGCGCAAAATGCTACAAGAAAATAGACCAGGTTTCCCCTTGCAAGAGATGCGCATTCGTGAGTTGCTTTGCTTATCTATTCTCTGAAAATTCTGCTAGAATTTAAAATATCTTAAAACAACTTGGGGTGTTTTTTTCAGTCGGTCT
>JAQGCM010002493.1:0-11098 GCA_034699705.1 Hymenaphorura dentifera
TTTTAATGTATTTACTAAAAGAAAAAAATTATTCGGGACAAATCGGTGTGTTACACCTGGGGTACCTCCCTCGTTAGTTGATGAACGAATAGGCGAACAAGCACGGCAAAAGCACGGGATTTCCCTACAATTTTTGTCCATTCGAATTAAGACGACTTTTGTCCTATCAATTAAGAGGACCTTAGAGTAGTCAAGGATTTCATTTTGAAAGTCAGTCGTCCTCATCCTGTTTGAATAATTTCTCAAAATAAACTCCTGTCTCTTTCTTTTGAATTGAGTTCAAAATTATGGAAATGAATTTGGATTGGCGGCTGACTTGGGTTCGGCTTCTATTTAGGGGTCTGGGCTGAGCCCGTCACTCAAACTTTCATTTTCTCCAGCCCCACTTTCACCGCCACCCACCCGTTTTGATTAACAAAAACTCTGATTTCATTTCTTTCCTTTTGATTCCATTCTTCCCCCTGTCATTTCTTCCTCCTTTTCTTCTTCTCTCCTTCCTTCATTCTCATTCCAAAGATTTCCTTCACTTGCTCTTTCTTTTTGTTCTCTTCATGAATGAGCGACGGGGAGAGCAACAGACATTCCAATTTTCTGCAAAACTTGCTGAAAGCCTACGTGAGCTAGCTGCGTACAGCAAAAGCAAAGCAATGAACATTACAGCACTCCAGAGCCGCAGCCTCCCCCGCCCCCCCCCCCCGAAAATTCTCATTTTCCAAAACAAGAACAACGTTGTTTGGTAGTCGTACTTTGAAATTCATTGCTCTGCTCTGTTCCTAGCTTTGCTTGGTCGTTTGCCGGGTTTTATTTTGGCAAAATCTTGGCCAAATGTACCCGTGTGGGAAGTAGTACATACCTACGTAGTAGGGAATGACTTTCACCAATTAATTCCAATCCAGAGGAGACCATCAATGCATTGCATTGCTCTGAATTGAGTTACACAAAGTGCAGTGCAGCGGAGTGAAAGCAAGAGTGAAAGTGCTAAACTTCCAGAACGGTCTGCGAGCTGCTGGCGCTGCACGTGGAATGCAAAATGACCCTCCCCATTTGCTTGCTTTCTCCAGATTTACGACACTCCCATTATTCCCTGCCTTGGCCTGCCCTGCATTCCTGCCTAAGAGCTCAGCACCAGCCACCAGAGCCACTCTCAAGCTTACGACGCCCAAGACTTTTAATATGATCATTAGATTACGTCATAAATTTTTGGCCAAAATCAGAGCCCTAGCCGTGCGGCCGTGCCGCTGCATTGGACCCTGGTGAAGATTTAAACTCATAAAGTTCCTCGCCAATTCGCCAAGTGTGCAGTGTAATCTTTGTGTCAAAATTGAAAACGTATAAAGTCCCTCTTTGAAGGGCGCCGGACTGAGGCAAATTCCTAAAGAAAAAAAGTCGGGAATCGCGAATCAATAAAAGGGACCTATGCTGGAAGCTGGGAACTGGAAGAGAGGGCTGCAAAAATGTGAAAAAAGTGCAAAGTCTCCATAAACTAAATTCATTTTGCTATACATATTGTGCCGGGCTGGATCTGCACGGTGCATGGCCATTCATTATTTTGCAATCAGATTTGCAATCCTTTCTTTATTTGACAGCTCAGGCAGGGGCGGGGTCGGGGTTGGAACAGCCACCGACCGAGCCAATTCTGACTCCAGTTTTTTTCTTCTAATTCAGCAAAAAGAAATTGCAAAGTCTAATCACAAAGTCGACTGTGTAGAGATTCGAATTCGAGGACAAATTCCATTCCTGCTGCTGCTCTTCCTGCTCCCATAAATTGTTGCGAATCTTTGGCTTGACTAAATGCAATTCTAATGTTAAATTCTAATGCATGGCTCAGCGCTTTTGCTTTTCCTCAGCGCTCTTGACTGTCGTACGTACAGTAGTAAGACATCCACCTCACATCTTACCGTAATCAGCCCAGGCCAAGTGCCAAACCGTTCACTAATTTCTTCCAAAAAAAAAAACGAACACCCTTTTGATATCCCCTCCTGGGAGTTTCCAAAGTGAATTTTCTCAGAATTCTTCCCCAGGGGTACTTACTCCCTTTGGAAACGCACAATCGCAGTAAAAGCCCTTAAGGTTTCTAGCCTGCCAGTCTTTAGCCAAATTCCTACCGGTGAGCTTAAGGTGAGTCGGTATGCAATTGCACTAATGCTAATTTTCCTCTTGGGGAAAGTCTACGTAGTCTAGTCCGCCCAGGCCCTTTGAGTGCCTTGCCCGGCCTTTTAAAAAAACCGAAAAAACCCGAAAAACCTTCAAAGCCATAGCCACTGCTCTCCCTTTAGTTGTGATCGTTTCATTCCATCGACCAAAATTTGATGGGCTCTATAGCTGCTGCCGCTGCTGGTGCTGGTGCTTGAACACGAACGAAGAGCATTAGGATGAAAAATTGGAGGTTCTTTCTCTCTAAAGATCCACATATCATTTACCGGGTTTCCTTTCCTTATTTTTTTTCTCCAGCTCCAACTCCTTCCTTTCTCCATTCACTTGCATGCATAAGAAGTGAGCGCCCCACGTCCCGGTCCCGCTCCCGATCCGGGTATTAGGCTGGCTAGGTGTGCAATTCGTTCGTTCTTAAATTCGTTACATTTCATTTCATTTCATTGCAAAGCCAGCCAGGGTCTCGCTCTCGACTCGACTTCACAAGACTCGACTTCCTTTTCCTCTCTGCTGAGTCTTCGAGAGTTTATAAATCCAAGTCGATCCGATTTTTCAAATCAGCCAAAGGAGGCAGGGCAGTCCTTGGAGCCCATCGTTTAAAATCACATTCGATACACTCACGGCTTTCTTGGCTTGGCTTCGGCGGTGAGCGCACCAACCAAATCCGCACATTTATTTTTTGGGGTTAAATTGCAATTGCTACGGCTTTCGAATCAGTCACACGTCATTGGCGCTCCTGTGCAAAAGTGGCGACAATAAAAAACAAATGGTTTGAAGGCCTTCGGCTTTGGCTTGTTTTATTCCTACGAACGAATTAAGGCAAAAACGTAACGTAACGTACGTAATGACCTCCTCGATGAAACTGTTGAGAAAATTGCTCTGCTCTGCTCCTGCCCTGCTCCGACTGACCCCGACCAATCAAATTGTTTTGAGGTCAATGTTTTCCCAAGCTATGTGAAGATCGAGAACCTGGATGGAACCGGCTCGCAAACTTTTTGTCTACGGGTGCATGTGTGAATGGTTTGGTTAAATTTTCTCACTTTTGTGAGCAGACGAAGTCTTCCTCGACTTGCTCCGCTGGACGACCTTTTCTCCTACGTACTCGTCGCAACTCGTAACTCTTCTCCCACAGGAAAGCCATTAAGACAAAACTATTCAATTTCATCTTCTACTTTCTCTTCCTCGCTTTCTCCAACTTTCACCAAGGTCTTCTTACCTAGCTAGCCCGGCATTCCAAAACCAAGCCAGAGTGAAAGTTTAGCCCAAATTGCATACATGTAGGTCCTTTGCATCCATGCAACGCAGAGAGAGAGGTGTTAGCGTTGAGCCCAAAAATAGAATTCCTGAGAGTCATCATATCGCTAGCACCAGGACAACATTTTGGGACTTTTTTTTTTGAATAAAAGTCAGTCGCGCAATTAACTTTTGACGGTAAAATTAGCTAAATATTTTTTGGCCAGCTGATTTTGTAAGTGATTTTTATGTGGTGGACTTTTTGATTGAATTTTTGATTGATTGATTTTTACAGTGACTGTTGGAATGGTGGGCTCATTGAAGTGCTACAAGTGCGGAGTTTTTGTTCAGACCTCAGTCACCCCTTGTCAAAATTTGACTGGAAATCATCTAGAAGTTTGTCCACACAAACATTGTTCTAAATACATTGGACTTTCAGTTGTCGCCTACGGATGTGAAGCTGACTGCGTGGAAAGAAGTGAGTCAAAACAAATAGCAAAAAATCATCAAAGCTTCTAATTAATTAGTTTATGATTAATTAATTGATTGATCAATTCGGAGACTTAGACCTAGACTCAGAAATTGTTGTTGATTCGTTCAATTAGTACAAAAATGACGTAATAATTGGCTCATTTGAAGCAATTAATTAGTTAATAGGACTTGTGTGGAGGCCTTGCAAGTTTCAAACGAGTTGAGTCAGTCAGGCAGTCGTCGTCGTCGTCTTCTTCTCACTCAAGTTTTAATTTATGAAAGGAACTGAATATGCTCACGCACGCACGCACGTGCGCAGTCAGAGCCAAATTCCATTGTTATTTCGAATATCGAATATTTGTTTCCTGGAAAATTCGGACGCACGCACTGCTTGAGCTGGTTCCTTCATCTTTTGAAAACAAAAGGTGAATTTCATTGTCTGGATTTCGCCGTCAAATTCTGGAAACTGGGTGCAGTGCAGTGAGTTCAATGAGAAAGCTCAGCCAGAAATTCGTTCCTATTTTCATTTTTTGCCCAAAAACAAAACGCCTTGAACAAAAGCAACTAGTATGCCTCGAATCCTCAAGAAAATGAAGAAAAAAACTCGACTTGATAAATTCTCCGAAATCCCCCGCCTTCGAATTGTGTGCGAAAATGACGCGTGCCGATTCGTCTTTGTCTGGATCAATTAGCAGTTTAGCAGAAGCAAATCTGACAGAGTTTCAATCCTGGCATGTGCTATTGTAAAGAAACTGTGACACCTGCTCCTCATTTTTTTCCCCGTACTTTTCCATAAACTTTTATTATTTATTGAAATGTTTTTTCCCTCTTTTTTAAACAATTCCAAGTCAAGTCTAGTCTAGTCGAGACGAGACTAGAGTTCGATTCCTGCCAGGTGTACTCTGTACAGTACATTTTGCAAAATCTGAGGCCCCTGCTGCTCCAGCTGGAAATTTGGTACTTTTGCCCTTTTTTCCTTGCCTGCCTGCCTGCCTGGCCTAACCGCTGCTGAGCATTGATCATAATTTCTTTTAAAAAAGCTCTCATAAATTTGTCATTTCGAAGAGGGCTTTGAAGCTCTCTTAAGAAAGACCCTACGTGGACTCATTTTTTTCCCTTGCCTGCCTGCCTTGAGTGCCTTGGAGCCAAAATCGACATGAAATGTTCGACAAGGGAACTCATTCCCATTTGGCCGTTTGGCCATTTCACAACCGAACCCGCCGCCATCATGCGTCCACATTTTTATGAGCACATTAAATGAAGCTTTGCTTTTGCGAATGCGAGTGCAGTGCGACTAGGGCAAATGCAATAAAATATTTCCAAATGTTCGTTCATATATAAGCCTGCCTGAACCTGAGCCTGAGCCTGACCCGGGACCAGAACCGAACTCAACCCGCCTTTTACTCAACAACCCTTCAAAAATTGTTCAAAATTACCCGCCAGAAGATCCTTCGTGTTCGTGGTTTGAAGGATATGCATGCATGCAGGAACAACTCCTCACAGCCTTCGCCAAAAAAAATCTTTGCAAATTCCGAATGTCAAAAGGACAAGTTCAAAGGTTAGGAAGGAATTGCCCGCACCGTTCCGCACCGCACCGATTTCGGTTTGCAAAAAAAATTGCAACGCTCAAAACTAACTATGTACTTTGGCCATTTTTGGTTGAGGTTGACTCAGGTTCTAACGACAACGACGCCACTGCACTGTTGAGTCAGTCTATGCATGCATCTCATCATCTCATTCTCATAATCGCTGGCTGGGATCAAAGTGTAGTTTTATAGCTGCAGGGCAGGGCAGGGCTCCGGGTCATTAAAAAAACGAGACACAGGACAAACACACAGAGACAAGATCAGATCCCTGATGTCTGCCATGATGACCTACCTCTACCTCTACGTGCAAAAAAAGACACACAAACGTCACCGCACAACACAAAAGTCACCCAGAATGGGTTCCCCCAAAAATCTCTCCAGGCAGTAATTGAACATATAATAAAAATAAACTGAAATTTCTCCTCACATTAAGTAAAGAAATGAAAACTCTTTCGCTCGCGTAACGTACGTACGTACGTACGTAGGGCAGGCATGATCATCATGGCTTTCTTGGCCTCTTAAAATTTTATCACTTGACTCCAAAAACTCATAGACAGTCGAGCGACTACTGACTGCATGACTTTTCAGACCGATTTCTCGGCGGTAGTCAGTCTGCCTGCTTGCCTCAGAACTCACTCAGGTGACATTTTGGAATAAATTGTCGTCGTCAACTCCTGAGCTGAGGTCGTCGTAATGTAATGGTCGTCGTCGTCGGGGCTCTCTTCTCGTCACAGTCAGTCAAATATGTAGAATGGAATATTTTAGCCCATCATCCAACCTCTCTACCTACCGCCACTACCCGGGTAGTTGAAATTTCTCAGAATTCACAAACTGCTAAAGTTTAGTTTAGAGATCTGCAGGCAGATCTGCTCCTGTTCTAAATGGAAAATCAATGTCAAGGGCCACGGCTGCTGCTGCAGGCTGCGGCGGCATTCACGGCACCACCTCGGCTAAAGCTAAAGATTTTCACCCAAATTGTAGGTAGAACGGCGACGGCCTGCCTAATTAGACATTCATTAAAAAAATGTACATGCATTCCATAAGAATGGAGGAGTCCGGCGGGAAATGAAAGAATCGGGCGCCCACGGTGAGGAATTATAAAAGAAAAAGCGTCCATTTTGCTAGCTGTTGAAAATTTTCATTGGTCTCGGCGGAGTGCGTCATTCAGCAGTCTGAGTTTCGGTTTTTTTTGGAGAGATCTGGCATTAAGCGGGCATTTTCGGCATATGTTGAAATTAAAAAAAAGTGAAATTTGTTCCACTCCGGTGAAGTGCTGTGTGGCTGTGGTGGAATTATAATTTTATTCTCTGGACGATTTTCTCCAGCCCAGAGCCAGGACCAGAGCTACGTATGTACTTTTTAAACTTTTTCTTCTACTTTTTTATTTGCAAAAATGGCAAATTCGCAATTTGCGTTCATTATTAGTAGGGCTAGGGTAGGGCTCCAAGACATTGCACAATGCACATAACCACCACAGTCTTTCATTTTTATTACCACAAAAAGTCTTGAAAAGTCAGAGAGTCTTGGTGAGTGTCTGGAGAATTCCAGCGAAAAAAACTTACATACGTACATACACTACATGCTTTTGGCTTCATTTTTTATATTGGATCCGTGCAATCCAATAATTCACAAATTTATCTTATCTCCTCCGCTGGCATAGCCGGCCAGAATGCCCGAGTCGAGTCTTCAAGAAAAGCGGGTATTCTGGGTGACTGGAATGCCCGGGCCCGAACAAATGTTCGATTTCTCGCTTGCCAAAAAAATTGCAAAGTCAAATCGGTTTGGCTCATTTTATCCTTTTGCAAATTACGAGTTTGTTGTGTTAAAATACAGGGCACAGGGTGGTCCAAAAGCAACTCGGTACTGTTTTTCCTTCAACACACGTGCAAAATTGCAAAAATTGCTTTTGGACCACCCTGTACAGTGAGAACTGCACTCAAAATTCGTTCAAATTACTCCAGTAGCCCCTGCAATTTTCTCAATTTTTTTCCGGAAAATTTTGCGCCCATCATTTCTACCTATTTTTAGTTGTATTTTGAACGAAGGCTAGAAATAAATATTCCAAAACCAAAGTCAGGTTTAGATTTTGACATCTTGACTTTGTTCTTTGAAAATTTGCTGTGGCTGTGAAGCAAAACTTGAAGAGTGTGCAGAAAATTTGCGGATTTTTTTTTTTGCAACGAATTTGAAAAAGTGACTTGAGAATAAATTCAAATATTGGATTGAGTAGCAAGCAAAGCACTTTGTATCATAAATATTCCACTAAATCCTTTCAATTTCCTGGCTTTTGCTCCCGAGCCTTCCTTCCGCTCCGTCACTTTTGTTTCGTTTTCTTTCAAATCCAAACAAGTCAGCTCTGTGTCTGCTGCTCCAGAACTCGTCTCTTTTCTCCAGAATTTTGGAGAACTGCACTCCCTTACGTAATAGAATTTCGATTAAGGAGCGCAGAGCAGAGCAAGACTAAATGCCGCCGCACCGCACCGCCAAGTAAGACGGAATATTTTATCGCCGCGAGCTTTCATTAAAAAGAAACAGGATTTGCGAGTTGCGAATTGCGATGCATGCGACTGCGACTAACTTGCTCCCTGCTCCCTGCTCTCCAGTTTCAAAACTCCAGCCCAGCGAGCAAAAGGCTCCAATTTCCTTTGATCGAAAAATTTCAGCGACGATGAGCTCACATTAGAATTTATGAAACCAAATGATGAGAACCTTAGGGAAAAAAAAACTTATAACAATACTTGGTCCTCCTGCTGCTAAAAAGACCCAAAGTTCCTGGAGAACTCTCCGGTTTTCTCCCGGAGAAAAGTTACTGGAACCGGATGCAAAGCCAAAGTCGATTTTTTTTGGTAGTCTAGCATTACATGAAACCCTCCTCATTAGCACGTCCTGCTCGAATAGTTTTAGCATTGGAATTGACTTTGGAGGTCGGTCGGTCGGTCTCCTCAGAAGATCATGGAATGGAATGGAACTCGAACTGGAACACTTCTTTTACAAATGAGAACATAATGTGAAAAAGAAGGGGGAAGTTTAGTTTAGTAGGTCAATTTCTTCATCCGATAAAACCGAATTCGGATTCGGATGGGCTAGGTTGGTCGGGACTCTTGAGACAAAGAGAACAAAAGACTCCATTCCTTTTGTCGTCTGGTCTGGTCTGGACGAAACTTGTGCACTCGCAACGAGCAAGTTGTGAGCAGAATTTAGAACTGTGCCTTCGATTCAAGTTCAGAGCTCGAGAACCAGACCTATGACCTAACTAACTAATAGTTTAATTGTAATAATTAACCCTAATTAATTGTTTCTCTCCGCTAAATGGTGTTTGTTTTGCATTGACAGATTTCGGTTCATTCGAGTCATTCTGCTGCTCTGAGGATCGTTGCAATGCAGCCTCATCTCTAGCCCCGTTCTTTGACTGGAAGTCCATGAGCTCATACAAATCAAATCTGGGGACAATTCTCAGCGCCACTCTAGCCTCACTCAGCTTCTCGGTCATCTTCTCCCAGGCCCATTCCCCCACAACCCCGCTCCTCTTCCAACCCCCCTCTCCACAAGTCTAATGTTGTAATCTTCAACCAGGTCAGCCCCCCCCCCCCGCTCCCAATTACCCCCTTATCGCCCCCGCCCCTGCCCCTACCCAAATTCGGCCACCCACAACTCTGCGCCCACCTCTGCCGATCATCTCATCACTCACGAATCGTGAGTCACCATCACATCACATCGCCTGAAAAATCAAAATCAACCATTTAAATTCTAAATTCTAGTAAAAGTGTGTAGCCAGCCTACTAGTGTACTAACTTTTAGCTCCGAACTCCGAAATTATCCGAATTCCGAATCATGTCGAAGTTAGTGTCGTCGCGTCGGAATGCCTGCGCGCATGTGCATGTGTATGGTAGGTAGGAGCCGCCGCCAGCCGTCGCCGCAACCACTTTCGCACTCCAGTACATTACATTGTTTCGTTTTTTCATAATCTTCCCCTCAATCTCGTTTGTAATTAACTTTAAATACAAGAATACAACTACACAACTTTCCATTCATAAAAATTCCTAGAGTGAGTTGTGAGTTGTGACTTGTGAACATTAAAATGATGAATGAATGAATGAGCGAGTCAAGGGAGTGATCTGGTCATCTGGTCAACATGCATTATGGTTCAAAATCGAGATCGAGATCAAGATCAAGAGCATGAGTAAAAATCTCACTTAAGATTTTTAGCATGCAAAAATGCAAGGCAACCCTTTGGAAAAATCTGCATACGAGTACAAGTACAAGTACAAGTTTAAGGTTTTAATTAACGAGACCTAGAATTCTACTCTTGCCTACCTGCCTGCCTGCCTGCCTGATCTGACTCTGACTCTAGGCCAGGTTGACTGCGACGCTTTGTCTGCCACCAGCAGCAGCAACAACAACAATTAACACCAACAATCAACGACAACAATAACAACGGCAAAAACATCTGCATAAAACAAAAAACTAAAACGGCAGTCCAAATCTGTCAGTCAGTTGAGTCGTCCAACGACCAAACCGTGCATGCCGACGACGACGACGACGACGAGATCTTAAAAGAGTTTCTTTATGGGAATTTTGGATCGTAAATTATTCGCAAAGCCTTGCAATAAAACTAAGGCTCGGCTGACTTGACTGACATTGATGCTATATGCTGGTGCAAAATTGGTGCTGCTGCTTACTGCTTGCGTGCATTGTTGTTGTGTGTGAGGTGTGATTGAGCTCATTTTTTTTCACCTGAGTTTGACAGTGCCTGCCTGCCTGTCTGCCATTCAACTTTTCCTTGCACTGCACTGCACTGCACTGTGCCGTTGAACCACTTAGTCAACTTTTACCTTCTTCTTTGGCCCGCCACGCAAAAATTGCAAAAATTGCATTGCAATTGCAGTTGAAAATGACGATGACGACGACTGCACGTGTGAATTTTTGAGGTGATCACGAATGAGTCTAGTAGGTAGTGAAAGAGATCGAAAGACGAAGACAAACTTTGAAGTGCGAGTGGAGGAATGCAAGGGTCAAAACCAGCACAGTCATCACTCGCAACGGCAATGGCTGGCAGACAGTGTGGCCACAATTTTAATTGCTAATTAATTATTAATTAAAAACACCTAGCTCCTTGCCCCCGACCAGTCTTCTCCTTCCTGAGCATCAAACTAATGAAGAAGAACTGCAATGTTTTTATATGCAAAGCAATGAAAGTCATGTCATGTCACGTCAAGCCAGCGATGATGTATTTGTTTGCGGCAAAAATATTAATCCGGAATTCCGAAATTTTTGATCCACTGGGGAAGTGGGAACCATGCACAAATTTGGCTATAAATTTTGAGCATGTAGTTATCGTTTTCCAGTCTCAATCTCAATCCATGCAAAAATAAACATGTAATGCATGCATGGAAGGTGTGCCAAATTGGACATCCGTACGTACATACATATTTTGACATTTACGATCCAACTCCCGGTCGGTCGAAACGGCACACCCTTTTTTTTGCAACAACTTTTCAATTTTACGGTCGAGTCGTCGTCACTCTTTCTTCATCTTCTTCTTCGTCTTGCATGCAGACGCACTCGAGCAAAATTTTCACCAAAAGGAAACAAAAAGTTTTTGTTGTGTGTGTGTGTGTGTGAAGTGAATCTGCGTGCCTGCCTGCCTTGTCGCCGAC
>JAQGCM010002494.1:0-11098 GCA_034699705.1 Hymenaphorura dentifera
GAATGCTGCAATAAAATGTATCCTACATTAAGTTTAATGAGCACTTAACTTTATCCCCTATTTTAGCAGCAAAATGCCTTTTATCAATTGCCGGTAATAATCCTGCTCTGCCATTCAATTGCAAAAAGAAGACACACACAACTCCCTACGTCACAACAATCACAATCTCATTCTTTCCAGCCATCCCACTATTAAACCAGTACAAGTTTCCATTTTCATTTCATACTTTGCCATTGTGGAATCTATTTGGTTTTAGTCCCACGCTATTCTCTACGTGTACAGTTTGGCAAAATAAAAGATCCACCAAAGGCATTCCCAATTCCCATTGATGATATTTGGCGAAATCATTTTACACGAAAAAAACTAGAATACTTTTTTTTCATACTTCCACTGCCAATTGCTATGAGTAAACAAGCCCAAAGCACAGAGCACAGCCAAGCAAGTAAAGGGTTAGAGTCTCAAGTGCAGAGCACATAATATGTATGTACATTCTGCCCACATTGAGCGTGATAATTTTTGGGGGTCTATATGCAAATAGAATTGAGTCGGAACACAGAAAAAAATACTGTGAGAGTTTTGCTAGGTGTTCACCTCTGCAACGTAAAGTTCTACAACGTAAACTTTTGATGATACTGTTGAAGGTCCACTCTTCTAACTCTAATGCTTCTACTGCGCCGCAAAAGACCAAGCTAAAATAAAATCTATAAAATACTAGCTCCAAAAGCAAAAGGATTGTGATGGTAGTGGCGCTATGCTTTTTCGCATGCATTTTGCTGGATTGGATTGAATCTCTCAGCACGAATGCCACAAGCCATCCACACACAATGTACGATGTGAATTCTGACGTAGTGCTGTGCTTTGCTCTGAGCTCTCCTTTTTTCACCTAACCAATTTAGTATCAAAAAGGTTAGCAAAGGGTAAAGAAGATGCTCTCCGTGTTTCCCCTTCCCTCACTTCTGTTTTGTTTATAATTACCAAAATTACGTAATTTGGTTTTGTCCAGTCAATCTCATTTATAGTCTTTCAACGAATTGCTTTTGGGATTTTCAACTGAATTTGTCCATGATTTGAAGAAAAGTTTGCGCTAAACTCGTTGCGTTGCGAAAAGAAAGCAGCTGAGTTTCGGGAAGTTTTCCAGAAACTGTGTGGAGTGTACAAGTGCATACATTTCTAGCAGCACGTGTGTGTGCCCTGTTTGCGTTTGCAATTGAAATTATGAAACGAGTATCGATTATTCCACTAATGACGAAACTACTCAAGGAAGCAACCCGATAAGAAATCATAATTTTACGACGTAAAAGGCCAACTGAATTGGAGCAAAGTCACCAAGTTGTCGTAATTGTTGTATTGCTGAGAAACGAAATCATTGGTTAAAATTTTATGTGCTACTTGCTACTGTGCTTAGTCACCGTCACCTCACCAGTACTCACCTGAATATGACTATTTGTAATTTTAATGTCATAACTTGGAAAAAATAATAATTGCTGTCATTTAGTTCAAATGTGTTGAAGTGACTAGTATGAAGTATTACGTGAGTCACAAAGTCGCAATAACCACAACTTTTATTGACTGACCAGTGTGTGCTTCATGGAACGAATATTTTACGCAAACTAATCAATAACCGATATTAGAGACTATTGATTTTGGACTGGATGCGAAGGACTAGTTCAACATTATTGTGTTTATGTTTGCTGTCAAAAAAGTCTGATGAAAGTTTGTGCAAAAAATGTTTTCGGAGTTGGATTTGGAATTAGAGTACTATTCAACGAATTGTAGCAATAAGTTCAAAGCCTCTGTTATGAGTCAGTTTGAGTTTGGAACGTTGTGAATTATTGACATTTGACGGCTTTTGTGAACAGTTCAGTTCATCAGCTAAAAATTCAATTGTTTTGTTTTTGAGCTGCAGAATTTTAAAAATCTTAAAATGAAGCTCCTAAAAGACTTTTTCTCGTCGTGCTCTCCAAGCAATGGAAAAAAAGTTAAAGCCGTGAAACAAAAATATTCAAACCTAGCCCCGAAGACAAAACCACTGCAGATCTCAAAATCACAACCAAATCTGGAATGGAGTCAAGCAGATAAAAAATTTCAAAAGAATTTGGGTGCTGAAAACAGGAAAAGTAAATCAAAATTTTATGACGTTTGTGACTCTACTTCGGGACATGCCGTGATGCAAAATGAGACTAATAGTAGGAATGGGATTTTAGAAAACATTGACAATTATGACTTGTCTTCAATTGCACATGCACTTGGTGAGCAGCTTGTTAATAATTAAATTAATTCGTTTCGAATTATATTTAGTTAATTGCCTAGACTAGACTGAATCGGCTAGACACAAATGGCACTAACACATAATCTTCATTGAAAAATGTACCCAACCTGACCCTGTCCGAATTTATATTTGGACGACCCGGATCTCAATTGAATTTATGTCATGAGCTTGAACGACTGATCTATTTTCGCTGCTCTGCCGCTGCCTTATTGTACTCCAATTCAGAGTCATGCATGATTGAACATAATTCAATCACATTTTCAATATTGCAGCATTTGCAAGATTAATTATTTTCTGCAGTTTCACTGTCTAGCATTGCTGCAAGTTGTAAATGCATGAGAGTGTAGAAATCTACTCGAGCCGATTTCGATTTATCGGGTTTCGTGTTTGCACAGCTATCGAGCATGCCTTGCAATCTATAACGTCGTCATTCACCACGGCACTTTGTTGTCACTTGAACGATTACAAAGGTGATGTAATTTATGTTCAGGGTCCTTCCAAATAATCTATGTTTAGCTGCAACAACAACAAAGTGAAGGTCAAAATTCCGAATAATGTACAAAGAAAAGGGTGAAAGTAGTTTCCGTGCTTTGCGTGCAGTACAATCTGAACAATTTGAAAACATGTTTTGTCTCATGAAAAAATATTTTTGGTACAGAAGAAAACTTCTGAATTAAACTAAATTTTACGGGGAAATCATATTGATGCCATTAAAAATCAGAAAGTGGCACAAGAACTGGAATAGAACAGTACATTTTGCAATATTCAAATAAGAATGTGTAGTGCATGTTGTCACTTATTCAAATTAATAAGCAAATTGTTAGCTTTGGTCTCTGGTTCCCAAAGTTGGCAAACTGGAAATTACTACCATGCTCCGATTTCTTAAGCAGTTTGTTCCTGTTTTGCAATCGTTTGATGCTGCGACGACTGTGTAATTTCAAGACAAAGTTTGCAAATTGCAAACAATCCATCTTTTTTATTATCACACGTCCTCCACGTCCTTATTCCATCACACCGTACATGTAGTTGTAGTTCCGAATAATCCAAATACATGGTGATAAAAGATTGACCAGAATTTGGAATCAATGAAATATCAGATTTATAAGCTGTTGTAAGGCTAAAAAATCAAGATGATTTACTAAATGTAGAAAATTAAATGATTTCAGACACTTTGAGAGTAGGGGACCGCGTAGTGTGGGTTCGAGAGGTTAAAGGCACTACACGTCAAGAATGTGGAACTGTTAAGTGGCTCGGACAAATTGAAGGAGAAGAAATTGCTGGAATTGAATTTGTAAGTGCTCAAAATGAAAATGTCAAAAAAAGAGTTACAGTTGAAATTTTACCATACTTTGTTATTAAGGTTTTCAAAAATTATTTGGTATTTCCAGGACAGAAAACTTGACTTGGGGTCTGGATGGTACAAGCGCCGACAACTCTTTAGTTGTGCCCCCGACCACGGAGGCCTTGTTGCAGTTGCTGGACTAATTCTTGAAGAAGACCTTGACCTTAGCCTTTGTCGACATCCAGGTCCTTCTTCGACAGGTTCAAGTACATCTCCTGCCTCATCAGCTTCATCTTCCTTGACAAAGAATAAGCCTTCAATTGGAGCTCCTATAAAACGAAGATCTCAAGACGCATATGACCAGACAGACTTAAAGCGTCTGTCTCCAAAATTATTTGACCCTGGCAACAACTATACAAAGAGTGAGAGCTCAAGCCCAAGTTGGAGTTCTGGTAGCAGTGGTGGGGATTTAGCCTTGGCATCTCAATTACTCCCTGCGATTCCTACTCCTTCAGACTATCGGGGACCATCGCGGTGGCAAGGACAGGATCGGCGAGAAATTGACGAAAGAGGTGGTGGAGGTCATCACTATCAGAATCTAGACTTTGACACCGTCTGCTACGATCAATTTGATCGAGCAAGTCCAGACGGTTGCCCAAATTACGTGAGGAATATCAATCATTACGGAGATTCAGACAATCGCGGATGCGGGGAATATCGCAATAATAATTTTCGTGAGACTGATTTAGACGCCGCGCCTTATTGCCAGAGTGCTGCTATAGTCATGCCTTCGATTCCCTACATACACCCTCCCCTTGGGGAGGAACACCTAGAGAATATAAATGGTAAGAAAATTGAGTTTTCAGAAGCTAGTTTGAGATTTAATTTGTTTACAATAATTTGTAACATTTGTACAATAATTGCAGGGCGACCCAAAGGAATTCAAGGAAATTGCAACTCGTGCTACTTGGACGCGACCCTTTTTGCCATGTTTTCATTCACTTCGGTTTTTGACTCTATTCTGTTGTGGGATGCCAGTAAGAAAAATGCGGTGGCTGCAGTGGACTTAAACGTTGCTAACGATACCCAACGTATTTTACGGGAAGAGATAGTTAACCCACTTCGTAAAGATTATCTAACACCCGCGGCAAATGTTATGAAACTTCGTGAAACCATGTACCATTTGGACGATAAATTGACCTCAGAGGAAATGGGTAACTACATTATTTGTCAAAAGCAATGATAAATTGCCAATTCCTCCTTGAATTTTTTTTAAATACTAAATATTTACGTTCTTAGATCCTCAAGAATTTCTACAAATCCTTTTCAAAAAGGTGCTTAACTTGGATGAATTCATTTCTCTATCTTCTGGAGAATCAGACTACTTTCATCAAGTCCTTTGTCATGCGAATGAGAACGATCGTGAGCAAATCCCAACAGTTCAGGAACTTTTTGAACAAAGTCTTCGACAACAAAATTTAAAATTGAAGAATGTTCCAAGCCCAGCTTTAATACTGCAGATGCCACGATCTGGAAATAATTATAAAACTTACAAGGGAATTCTTCCCAACTTAACAATTGACATCACGGATCTGATTGAAGACTGTAAGTCAAATAAATTCAAAACTCTGCAACAGGATTTGCATATTTCAATTTGGATTTTTCTCAATTTCAGCTCCAAGAGAATGTGCGATTTGTGGAGAATTGGCAACCCATGAATGCCCGGACTGCTACGGACATTTCGTCTCACCAAATGCAGTAAATGCCAAGTATTCGGGGGCTGATTCGATGTCATTTTGTGACACTTGTGTCACTCCAGTGCACAACAAACCTGAGCGTTCAACTCACAAGAACATCACTCGCATTACGTATTCTTTTCCTACCGAACTGTATTTTCCTCCTAACTTATCTAATCCTAACCCTAACTCTAGTTATAGCAACAATAATTTTACGGCTAATGGTCCTTTTCCAAAATTTCCCAGTCTTCCTTCGAACCGACAAGTCATATTTAAAAGTTCTCACAGAATCCCACGCGTAACAATGGATCTCTTTGCTGTGATTTGTATTGAAACAAGTCATTTTGTAAGTTTCGTCAAGTGTGGGACTGATCCGAGGGCTCCTTGGGTTTTCTTTGATTCAATGGCGGATCGTTCTGAGAATATTTCAGGAAAAGGCTACAATATACCGCAAGTAAGTTTCGAAAATAATTTCGATTGTATGGGATTCTAAGAAAAAATACTTCTTGTGCGTGTTTCTAATATTTCAGGTCAAGATGCTACCAAAAATGGGAGCGTGGTTGAGTCACTTGGAGTCACAGTCGCAAGAGCAGATCAGAGAAATCATGGGGAATGTAACGCCAGAGTTAAGACGACTTTTGAACGACCCTTACATTTGTCTGTATCATTCACCGCAGTCATCCATGTATATTTGAATCAGAACCTAGTGGATGAATCTTCTATTGTCTTCTAGTTGAAATTGAAAGTGGCTTAGACAAAGTTTAAAGTAAACAAAATTAGGAACTTATGTTGATGCTATCAATTATCTCTAGAACTCAATGACAATTCTGTACTGAAAATTATCAAAATTTTAGCCAATATATGACCGAAGCAAAGACTGTTTAAAAGAGTAGCTATATCCGAACAAGGAGTGCGCTTGAGTAACCAGTAACATAAACGAACGAGTAAAAACACAAATTACGCCTTACTCAAAGTGGAGTTTTGAATTTATTTTTTCGCCGTAGTCGTGTGTCATCATGCAGCATTGTTGGGAATTTTGTATAGAAAATAGCAGGCAAAACATACATAGGTACCATAAACAGAAGGCACCGACCTCCTGGAAACTATCCTGGGTAAAAGGTTAAAGTTTGTTGAAAGCACCCTCCCAAGCATTACTGATATTAAACGAAATGGCAATTTTTGCACACTATGTATTTAAAGGGTGCTTAAGCTTGTCCCGTTGAATTTAATTCCAATTGAATTGAAAGTTAATTCTTTAGAAATGTCTGGATTCGTTTGGTTTATTGTTGGAAGAAATTGATTTAAGCCGCACTAGCTTTTCACAAATCGATGCAATTATTGGCAACACATAAATTTCTCAGAATCTTTACATTATCATACACATTTTTAACAGTATTGCTACTGTCAATTTCTTATTACGTAGTACGTTATATCGTATTTATATAATTTTGCCAGCTGGGGTAGTTCTGTCCACCCTACCTTCGGTTAAAGATACATTTTGTCCAGGCTACACTCACCACTTGTGACTTTTGTCCATGGTACGTATTTTCCAGCGTATGTTCCCGAATATCTCCCAGAAAAATTTAAGATTTTGTCCACCTTCTTGATGAAGTGCAAGTAGCTACAATCGTGGATTCGTAATTCAGAATTGTATTGGATAAGTTTGTCAAAAATATTTCCCAGAAAACATAGAATTTCCGCAACTTTTTAATTCTCCGAACGGAAATACAGTTTATTCTGTTCTTACTGGCCATATTTATTCGCGGCTAGTCTAGATTTAACCTTCACATTTACACTAATTTGATAAAAACAATGAGTAGTATAAGAAAAACAACACTAAGTGCGAGTAGTACAGTACTAATTACTAGCCACGTCTTCCCTTGGCTCCATTGCATGTCCTTTGCAAATGTCTGGGTTATTTGGAAATAATAGCCTCGGCTGATGTTATCCTGTTGAAAATAAGAGTTTTCAAGAAATCCGATCAAATCTGCCTTACAAATGTGTTACCCTGAGGTATCTTATCTAAAATACCCGGTTATTTCACGACAAACAAAATGGAAACAGCAATATAGAATTGAAGGATTTAGAACTTACTTGACCACCGGCAGTCTCACATTGTAGCTCTAGCCGTGACTCTTTACTTAACAGTCTGGTAACGTTTTCTTCAAGGGCTTCCGTAACTTCTTTAACCTGTGAAAAACAATGCCAAATTGCAATTTTTTCCCCGAAATTTATCTACAATATTTTCTGATAAGACCTTCTGTTGAATATCCGGATCTGGGAGTAGTGGGACTTCAACTTCTTTAGCTTTTCTTGCAAGAGCTAATGCTTCAAAATGATCTTGCTCTGGGAATTTGAATCGGACACTTTTAGGGGCTCGGTTTAAACTTGGAGATGAAGTTCTGAAAGATGATTCCAAAACTCGAGTTGGAGTGTCTGGTCGACTGTAGCCAATAGGAATGGTTCGAATACATCCCTGGCTAGCTCTTCTGTTCAAATTTGGACCTTCAGATTTAGTTGAACAATGGAGCAAACTGTCTGACTCTTCATCCGATGGATCGAGAATTAAATCGCCGACTGATTGTGCCCGGCGTTTATTAGGCATCACTTGACTGAAATGTAAAATAAATTTACTGTGTTTTATTAATTTAGTAGTGTTGTAAAGAACCAAATGCAAACCTCAATGTTTTAGTGAACAGTTTTGGTCAAATGACGACAATTCTGAAAGTTTTTAATCCTGAAATATTCAGCTCAGCTGAGCATTTAAGTCTCTTCAGTCAGCTTGCGCACAAGAGGATTTGAAATTTAAGTGTAGACTTTTCAGGAAATTGTCGTTCTATTAGGCCTGACCAGTTGTCATAATCGACCATATTTTTAAAAATTGTCAAAATTTTACAAACACTTACTTTTGTACACACCCAATATCACAACACTTTCTTCATAGTCCGCTCATCCATTTTCTGCGTCACCACTTTAGCATCTGGTCGAAATAATTAAACGTATGAACTTGAAGATAAACTAGTTTCGGACGGATTTTCTCTTCTCTCTTCTCCTTTATAAATAAAGCGAAGTCTGCAAAGAAAGGATTATAATTCGTGTATTCAATAAAACTATTTACGAAGACTGTCCATATCTCCTCAAGTTTATTAAAAATATTTTGGAGTCAGTAGTGAAAAATAGAACTTCAAAGCCTTGTTCAGACTTCGGAAACTTAGGATGTATTTCTTCGTAGAATTGTTCAACGAGTCAAACCGATTTACTAGGAGTTAGGACAATATTACGTCTGCTGGAAAAGTTTGCCCGGTACACAGATGATATAATAATTTTGCTCCTGATTGTGATTTTGCTCACAATTAAACCACACCACAACTACGAAGTTGATCTATTTGCGAAAACTTAGTACATGGCATGTACTTAGCTTTGCAGAATTCTTGTAGTCGGCATAATGCCTAGCCTAACCCTGTCAAAGTCAAAGTCATAACATTGCAAGTTATTATATTATAACTTTTTTATGCAGTTTAGCAAATGTTGTCAAAGTCAGTCTGTGCCACTACATTGCACAACAACGCAACTGTCATCCAGAGATAGAATTTATCGACTCAATATTAACTTACCAGCTGGACACTGGATAATTTTAATTAATTTAGCCAAGTCTGATCTCTAGCCACTAGCCACGAATATGATTGGAAGTGCCGATCAAAAAAATATATGCAAATGTACGCTCTTTTCTTGCGAACTGACCTTTTGACTTCAAGCTAAAAGTTTAATACTCAACCTGTATTGAGAATACGCTAACTTATGATTTGCTATATAGCACAAGAAGCAACCAAATCTTTGTGAAGAGGAAGTTTGGGTTCGGTCTTCCTGTTCATCTGGCTAGAGAATTCAAACGAATTGGATCGAGGAACTTAAGAAAGTTTTGGAAAGATTTAATTATTTCATTGGAATTTTACGGTGTTATTTTTTGTACTCAGTTGAAAATATTCTTCACTTTGAATTTTAAAACAAAATAGAAAGGATCACATCAAATAGCATCAGTTTGAAGAGTGGAATAGTATTGGGACAAATCTGGAAGTAGAGCTAGAGCTACATTCCAGGCCGACTTCGGACAATTGTATCCTGAATCGAATGTAACCAATTAAAATTAGTGTTTCATAATTGATCGAATTTGTGAACGCAATTAATTGAATATAATTACTGAATTTGTTTTCAATCATATCTTGAATTCAGGCAATAATTAAATTTGTACGTCAAGTTCCAGGGTTTGTCAGACTGTTCTCCACGTTCCCACTATCGAATCGAGGATCAAAACAGATTGTCAGGATCACCAATCACCAGCAAAATGTCTGGTAACACTTTTACGAAAGAAATGTAACATAATTCGCCTTTGTGCAGAGATTTTTGTGGCAAATGGAAATGGCTAACTAATCGACTCAGATTCTGGCATAATAATTGTGAATATTGTTTATAGAGCAAACAAACTCATCAGAGCAAGAGCTAGAGCCAACAAATCCCAAGTACAAAGGCAGGACAGTTGCAATTTGTGGCGTCACCATATTTTTGTCTGTCATTCTCCTGGTTGCTCCGGTCGTCATTTGGTACAGATATTCCAAAGATGTCACGTACCAATTCGACGGGACGGACCACGTTTATTTGGACAACCCGATTTCAACTTTGTGGTGTGAAGGACAAGACTTAAAAATGAATGCTAGGTTTAAGGCTGCCCTTATACATGAAAACCAAAAAATTCCGACTGATCGGAAGAAAGGAACTGTCGATGTGGAATTGAGCTATAGTGATGAACCAGGTTCTCGCCTATTTTTTCTACTGGAAGGATCGAAAGTGGAATTTTCAGCCTGTATAAAGTAAAATTCAATTTTAATTTTAAGAAAATGTATGGGGTATCGGGTATTGAAAATTTGGCATTATATTTTATTTTATTATTTTTTCACAGACTGAATGATTCAAGATTAATGGTCGTGAAGGGGGGCAAGACTCTTGAAAGATGTGATGCACTCTACGATGACCCAATTCCTACAAATTTAGGCTCTTTTGCAAACGATATTCAGAATTGTTACGCCCAGAGTGCCGTTTTTGATAAATCAGTGCCTTCGTCAAACAGATGTTTCCCACAAGACATAGACGACCAACCAAAAATTACTCTGGATGCCAAGTCTTCCGGATATTATCATTTTATTTTCTATACAACATATGACCTTGTTGAAGTTGCTCTTATGAGGTACAGTCTGGAGAAAGTAGAGTACAATTTTTCAGTGATTGCAAATTCTTGTGTGAGCAAAACAAGTTGTTCCTTTGACTTCAAGTTTCTTTCATCGGAGAAAGTTTTTGTAGAAATTTCACCTCAACCTTCAGGAATAGAAGGTGTAAAAGAACCGAGTAATAAACAGCTAGTTACATCCTGCAGACCTAGGCTTATAATTTATATCACATTTCCGTTTGTTATTTTGCTTTTCAATTTAGTTATGTACTTCTGCTTGTTACGAAAGAAAAGCTAAGCTGTTGGAGGAAATAAATTAACATGACTCATTTGTTTTATGCTGGCATATTTTGCGATGAATCAGGATCACATGGCACCTGCAATAAATTGCAAATGAAATGATTAGAACGACTCAATGAATCACAGCAAAATTGAGAACGTGCATCCTTATGATTATCCATCTAATGAATTCGGGTTTCGCTTTACTCATTTAACACTCAAATCGGTTCGATTTGCTTTGATTTATATTACGAAGTGCCATGCTCAGCCTTCCAGTCTGTCTGTGACCACTCTAGCGGTCGCAATATTTGACC
>JAQGCM010002495.1:0-11097 GCA_034699705.1 Hymenaphorura dentifera
TTTTGAATTCTTACTTGTTTTTCAAGAGCATCAAGTCTCAGTGTATGCTCGACTTCTGGCCACTTGTTCCTGCAGCGCATCATTTCATTCAATTCTTCATCCTTCGTCCTTAATTTACTTTCCAAAATCAAGACTTTCCCTCGAACTTTCTCAAATTCCGCGAGATAATCTGCAACCCTTCTTTGCAAAGTGTGAACCTAAAGGATTTATGGGTTTGTTAGAATACGAAATAGTGCTACACGATTACGATTTATTTCGAGTCTTCAAGATTACCTCGTGTTTATGTTCAATTTCGAGTTGACGAATTTTATACTTGGTTTCATCTAGGACATGAGTTTGTTCTGATGTATTTTTTATAGCTGCCATCCTCACCTGAAAATTAAAGTAGGAGAAGTAATGTTCTAAGAATTTGTCTCAAGCCTAAACAGTAATTGGCAAACCTCAGTTTCGAGTGCTTTCAAAGCACTCTCTTTAGCATGAATTTGTTGCATTTGTTTCTCTAGTTCTTTCTCACGCTTCTCCAAACAATGAATTTTTTCAGCGACCAATGCCTCTCGCTCGTGATCTCTTTTTGTCCATTCTTCGGATAGTATGCGCAAGTAAGCTTTTTCCCTCTCGTGCAACTGAAAAACAAATAAAATCCAATTTCATTTTCAAAACACACTAATTGGACAAATATGTTCAGTCTTCTTCATGAAGACTAAACATACACTAACACTAAACTAGACACTAAAAGCATAATTCCTCCGAAGATTTGGAGGTACCATTGTTTTGACGGGTACCGAAGACGCTTGCAAGCTGCTGCTGCTTAAATGTCCAATTTGATCGAACCGTTTAGATTTAGTTTTCTGACCGGATTGACACATGCTCTCGACAGATTGAAAATATTCTTCGCATATGCCCGGCTATGTCAAGTTCGATTTTAAAAGAAATAAGTTTTCCTGAATAAAGCTGCAGTGCTTTTGGTAAAGTAAACAAGTAAAGGTTTGTTTACCTTTCGCCTGAACTCAGTTTCTTCTGCATTTTTCCAATTATCTAGGCTGGCCTTGGTTTTGTGTGAGAATGGCTGATCTTGACGAACTATTCACGAATATTGAATTAGAAAATTATCTTAAAACAATAGTTCGATATCTCAATTTACAAAGCATTACAAATTCTTACCAGCTGCAACTGCAGCACGCGTGCTGGCAGTTTCAGTCTGCCCGTTGTCTACTTTGTAAAGCTCCTCAGCCTTCAAAAGTTCTGTCTGGATTGTGAAATCTACTAGGCCAACTTTTTTGTTATTCGCCTTTAGTACTTCGGCCGTTCCAACTAATTTACGCTTCCGACCATGCAACTTAAAAAAGGAACAAATAGAAATTTTAATCAACGTAATAGCTTACCATTAATAAAGTCTAATGTCAAATTGCTTACCTGTTGGAAGAAAACTTTGCCAAATGGAACGTGTGCGTACAAAACATTTTGCCGATGTTCAGTGTATTTCTGATTCCTGATTTCTAAAATGAGAGGCTCATGGCATAACTCAGGTGAGAGGAGACTCAAATCAGCCACCACTGCCCACGTTCCGTCAAGAATAATTGCACATCGGTTTCGTTCTGGGCCAGTAGTGATGGTCGGCTCAGGATAGGCTGTGCATGAGATTGGCTTCACGATCCCCAGCGGAGGAAATTTGTAGCTGAGTACAAATGTATTCTCCAGAGGTTTTCCGCATTGTACCCACAAATAATTTAATTTAATGGTGATTTGGTATCGGCCTGCCTTGACAATATCAAGTCCTGTGTTACTAGCAACTGGTCCAACTTGAACTTCATACTGACTTCGACCTGAACTATTCCAAAATGTGTCATCCGAATTGAAAGAAGTTGAGGTTTCTTTCTCACCAGGAGACAAGTTGACCACAGTACTTTTTGGCAATACAATTTGAGGAGACTTTGCTATTTTAAAACTTCGTTCTTCTGTTTGTGTTTCCTTTGCATTGTTGAATCGTTGTTTACGAGCAGGGCTTCGACTTCGGCTTCGGGTTCTATCGAATTCTGTGCTAACGGTCGACTTAACTTCATCCCCGCCGCCCTTGGAGGGAGATATTCCAAGATTTGATTTTGATCTGTCCTCACGCGACACATTTTCAAGTTTTTCAAATTCATTTATGATGTCTTTCAAATAGCCTTCATCACGATCGTTATCTTCGTCTGATGCCACATATCCGCCAGATTCACCAATTTGGGGTGCGGCTAAGGAGTCTGGCATGTCTTCTTGAAAAGTGACGGTTCCTTTGGATTTGCTTGCATTTGGTTCGACACCTCCGCCAAGAGCTGAAGTCTCAGTCAGATCCTGTTTTTCTGTACCCCTTGCACAGTTTTCAAGTTTTTCCTTGATCTCTTCAATGTGTGATTTTTCTTTTACTTCTGAAACGTCGAGGTTCGTAAAAAAGCTTGGGTCAGTTTCAAGCTCTACCAACACACGAATTTCAGCTTTCCCAGCCAGTCTATTTTCCTTCACATCCCCATCCGTGGAAATCATCTCAAGAACATGTTTTAATTCGTTGACATGCGGTTTAGCTAGTTCCTTCAAATCCAAACAAGTTATTCCAACAACCTTTTCCGTTCCTTCAACTGTTCGGATTTGAGTCGCGTGGAATTCGATGGTCGTATGCGTCAGAAATTCACAAAACATTCCTCCGTTGGCTCTGATTCTAGCTGTGGCTTTGTCTCCTATGAAAGTGCAACGACTCACATCTTCATTGTCCAGTTGGAATGGGTCGGACGTAATGTCGCAGTCAAAAGCTTTGTATTGAATTGCCCAATTGTAATTTTCTTGATTGATGCTCTGATCGGCTCCCAACTGCAAAACCGCAAAATAATTAAAGATTTTCGACAATGACTAGCTCAAATTAATAAAAATTGAAAAAACAATATTTGAATGTTCTTGTTAGTTGTTACTCACAAGATGAAGATAGGAGGCGGCGATGATCGTTATATTTATAGTGTACCGATCGTCATCGTTTGAAGGAGTGCCAAGCTCAAAGTACCCTTTCTCGTTGTCAACTTTCCAATTGAATTTGGGAGGTTTCTATAAAACAAAATAAACAAAATAGAAATCGTTCTAGACCAACGCATTCATCAATTAGCTATAAAAAACGCTTTCGCTTATGTGTTGCTTGTTTGTAAGAAAATATTTATTTTACCAAAGGCAAATGAATTTGAATGGCTTCTTCTCGACCTTCCATCATAACCGTGGTTGTGGCAGTTCTTGAATTCGGTGAAAGTTTGTTCGTCTCTGAGGAATTAAATCGTCGAACAAGTGGAGCTCTGAACGCTCTATTCGGTGACCTTAATCTTGCTGTCTTAGAAGTCTGAAGAGGTGAATTCTTAAGTCCAGAAGTTATAATCGTTGAACCTGGTGGATTCTTGCCACCTCTGAGGGAATTGGCCCAAACGGCAGCGGCTGCGGCCATGATCAATTTCAAATGTCTTCAACTAAATTTATTTACTGGCTCGGCAGGAGATTCCCACTTGGTTGGACGGAGCTGTCGTCGCGACACGAAAGATTCAAAAACCAACAATAATTATTTTTGGAAATAATTTGACACTTTACTTGCTAATTATACATTTATCAGTTTGCTGACACAAATTAATCAATTTAGAAGAATAGGAATGATTAGCACGAAATTCAACCTACTCCTTTCGATATAAAATCTTTCACAACACTGGTTGGGTTGGGAATTGGGAGCAAAGTCAAAAATATTTTCTGCTTCTCCGTCCTATGAAATGGTTTTCCCGCTCGCGCGTTCTACGGCCTCAAATTTCTGTCGCGATGGGAGAGGTCGCTGGTCGCCAACAGTTTAAAATTACGGATTTCCGGCTTCCGGTTTCCGCTTTAGAATTTTGATTTATCAAAATGGAAACATACATACAATTTTGGTTTTAATTTTAGTAGTAGTATCAGACTTTGTTGTTGGAACCAAACCAGCAATTCTAATAAATTCTAAGGTTTTCGTGCCCTACTTGAGACACGGACTGATTTAAAATTTAATGGTTTGTAAAATTGGAATAATTTGCAGCAATTTTATGTGATTCTTTTTTCGTAAATACGGCACATTACATATTTGAAAGAATTTGATTACATTTTATTCCCAATTCAGTTAATTTATATTACATATATGTACAAGAGGTTTTTGGCATTCTAGCAAATTCGTTTCGTGGCAAGCACAAAAAACGGAATTAATCGATTCGATTTTGACTAATAATTTGATTAATAATTACAATTACAGAGCTTGTTCCTGTACGTAAGTTTACTTAAAATAAAATAGGGTTGCTTGCACTTCCAATTCCAACAGAAAGTAACCGAACTGGTAAATTGAGTTTTAATTTCGATAGGGGTTTTAAAATTACAATTACTTTTTGTGATCGATTTTTAGGTTTTTAAATTCCCAGATTTTGTAAATAATTCTGGACAGCATTGTTAATTGCAAATTGAAGATTATTATGAAACAATTCCCCTGGTGGAGCTGCATGGGGGAAATAATACAATGCGTCTTGTTGAAAAACTGGCTCTTTCAGAGTTACATTGTCGTCCAAGAGCCCGTGGTCAACCTGACCTTCTGGATTTTCTTTCATGTAATGAAGTTTACCGTCGGACCCAGTGAAAATAGAAAAGGAGGACGTCTGGCCATTATTGTTAACCTGGACAAAACAAATTTGCAATTAAAAATTCAATAATGAGCATGTACAAATAAATTGCAAAAATTATCTTACAGCAGAAGTGTAGATGAAGGACCGACCGTTATGACGGTGAATCGGATCTGCGGTCTCAACGCTTCCAGCCAATCTCGAATTCGATGAAGCCGTTGTGATGCTCAAAGTAAGCAAAATTAATCCAAAAACCTGGACGAAAAACCAAAATTTTTAACGGAAAAATTTGTAATTTTTTTAAACCAATACCTTCATTGTTTGGCAGGGTTGATTATTTCTTTTGGTAAAATGCACTGAAAGAAGTCCGAGAGAAAACCGTTCAATATATAGATGATCATTTGACCTAATTTCACTGATTTGACGTACTTCCCAAACTCATTAAGTAATGTCATTAAGTTCCGTTGTGACAAGAACCACTGGCAAATGTCATTAGCTTGGGATTGGTCGGTGATGCGCAATGCTTAATTGAAAATTGGGTTGGCAGTTGGCACCTAAAATTAAACATGAGGTCGCAGGTGCGGTGTCATCTCAGGTAATTAAGCCTTGAAAAGTTTCTTTGTTTACGAATTGGATTTCTGGAGCTTTACCGATTTTATTGCATGAAAGTGAAATTTAATTGTGGATTTCATTCACTTGCTTCAGGTAAAATTTGAAGGAAATGAAGTCAACCTTGCAAATCTTATAAACATGCCAAATCCTGAACAAGTTCAACTTTTTCATAATTGCACGGAACAAAGTGCTGAGTGTTGATGCTGAAACTGAAAGGCAAATGACCCTTTCTCATCCTTATCTTCATCTCTCATACGTCATCACACCCTTGATTCAAATATTTTTCCGAGCAGTTTTGTATTTCTTTGAAGGAACAAATAGGGAAGCAAAACCAAAGCATTGCTTCGTTTGTTCCTCAATCTGAATTGGCTAATCTTCTCAAAAGACTCAAGTGGAAATCCTAGCAGATTATGTTTCGATGTAAAACACAACTTTTGACATTACATGCACAGCACAGGAACGCTATTAAATTTATCAGTGGTTCGGTTCGGACCAGTAAGCAAAGTAAAAGTATTTGGTTTTTATTGCTATTTGCAATCATAATTTTAATCATTTCGTACTAATTTCAAATTTTATGGTTCTGGTTCTGCTTGTGAACTACGCGTTAGTATTTCTTATGTAGGGTTGGCTGAAACAATTTGGACGTAATGTATTTCAAGTGAGCGTTGAAGTTGAAGTAAACGTAAACATATTAAAAGGACGTTAGCATTAGCTTAGCAGTAGCAGTGTATGGAAATAGAATAATTCTTAATATTTGAGCCAAAGTTATAAATATAATTTTGAAATTAGGTAATAGTTCCTCCCCTCCATTTAGCGTTTGGCCGAGAATGTCGTAAAATAGTACGCCAATTTGCTGGACTTACATATGAACATGGTTTAAATACAGTTTATATTTATCGTTTGTTTTCGGCGTTATACTTACAATTTGGACTCTGGCATCGACCAACTCCATTTTCTACGCATTGCAAATTGCAATGTCCGATTCAAGTCGGACCTTTTATGATGATCTAGTGAGGCATAGTTAATGATCACTTAAAAAATCATAATCATTAGGATTTAGGATGCGCCATAAATTTGTACTCTGCAAATATAACATGAACTTGACTCCTAAGTGTCTTAAGTTCTTTTAATTATTGTTGTAGTGAGCAAGGCAAGAAAGGCAGAACAAGGCCAAGCCGAGACGAACTCGAATCCCTAAATGTCTTGCGTGTATAATAATGATTGCAAATAACGATAAAAGAATCTTCAAGTCAAATCAAATCACATCTTTATCGTTGTTGTAGCCAACCTTCCATGCGCGAACACAAAAGATAGGACGACTTACATATTTGGTCATCAAGTTCAACATGTACTTTGTACCCCTTAATTGGAGCGATTGCGATTGACTAGTTTCTGTTTTGGCTAAAGTTCTTTCAAGTCGAACTACTCAATTATTGGACCGTAAATTATTTTGTTAGACTACTTTTTCGCCTTTGAAACGGTCAGTTTGAACTGAAAAGATTGGATAACCTTTTAGTTTAATGTTTAATGAGATGATATTTTTATGCTTTGGACTCGCGATTTAATGCGCGTTTAAGAATAAATTTTGATTCGGCAAGACCGTTGGAGTCAAATTTATACCAGAGTTGATAACTTGTAAATGTGCAAATAAATTCAGGAATAGCAGCAAAGTTTATACAAGTTGTTGATTCTTGATTTATTTTATTGCCATTTCAAGTTAAAAATGTATGCGTTTAGATTTTATTGCTTCTCGTTTATGGAAGACACTGGAAACTTTTTGGAAGTTGTTTTCAATTTTTTGGATTTGTAAAAACTTTCCTGTCGATTAAAATGGCAATGCATGGTTGCGAACCCCAATTTGAAAAACGTGACGCTTTGAATTCTAAGCCTGGCGTGTTGGTACAACATTGTGACACCTCAAGATTGACAAGATCGATAGATCTAACACGCAATATTTTGAGGGTTGGAAGAAATAGAATATTTTTCACAACGTCCACACTGAGAGGATCAAGCCAAATTTCGGCGTATTCTAAGTTCGGCATTGCATGTACTATCCAATTGGAAAATTTTATGATTAGACGCCGAGCCCGACTCACGTTAAGTAGAGAATTTGGTCAAATTTGGATAGGTTGCGGATTGCAGAAGGTCTAGAATTCTTTCACTGCACCAATAAATCCTGAGATCTTGAAGAGCGCTGAAATCCTGAAGCAAACCATCATGAGGGGAAGTATTCGCATTATTATCAATGATCAAAGTTTGAATCGTTTTTCGGTTTCGATGAGCAAACCGTAAAAGCGAGGATCGGCAAAATAGTTTCCGCAAGGAAGGTAGTACAATATCAATAAATTCATGAGCTCCGACGATTTCATCCACAAATAGATAGAGAATTTTGACCGAAAGACAGTCCTTTAAACCTGACAGATCCATGACTCTGAATGTGAGAGAAATTATTTGCAGCGACTTTGCATTTTGTTTCAATAGATTGCGAATTTGATTCGTATTTTGAGGAGTCCACTGAAGAGACTTCCGGGCTAGGGTGAGTGTCCTTAGGTTAGATCCAAAAACGGCGAAAACTTTTAATAGATTGGAATTTCAGCAAAATTGTGTATCATTTGATCAAAATTTGGACAATACGAATGCAACACTTCTACCTAAGGATGAGCTAGTTGTCCATCCTGAATAACTCTTACAATTCTGGATTCTCAGCTTTTCCAGCAGTACCTGGATTTGTGGTGAGATTTTCTGAAGCTCGATTCCATCCCGTTGATAAGATACAAAGCGACAAATTAATTTGATTAAAGATTTCCTGTGCGCTACGAGAAAGTATAAGAATCTGGAGGAAGCTTTTTGAACCAAACTGCCAGGTCCAACTGGGCCATACAGATGAACCAAATAAAATTTAAATGTTCGTAAATTGGGAAACTTTGCTAATCTCATGAAAGTTAGGGTTGATTTAACGTGTTGAGGAGATCTTGATATTTCAATCTTCACCTTTCCAATTGATCAAAATTCAGAAGTTTAGGTTAAACTTTGCACACACTGCAAATTTGTAATCCTGAAACTTTTGAACTTACCTTTAAATTCAATACACACAAACAATTCCAATTAATCCCTGAGAGAATTTTTGAAATATTTTTTGCACGAGTATGCTCAAACGCATATCTTAGAATTATGAGGCACTTCAGGTTCTGAGTTCCATATTGTAAGAATTTTTTGATCGTCGCTTCGGAATTTCTCTCTCCAAGTACAGCAATCTGAGCTCTTGGAAACCGATTGGAAGTAGCGGACACCTGCCGCATTCTCTTTGTCACTCCTTTGATGACCACCTTTTTGATTTCGTGGCATGTCCGTAAAAATGTCACTGTGGAATCATTTGTTAGTTTGACTCTGAACACAAATTGGTGATCCAACATCATACGCCAATATTTGCAAACCAAACGAAGGTTTCTTTTTTCAATAAATGTGAGCGAGTCAAAAATAATCAGCATCATCTAACAGATGAAATTAAAAATGCCGTAGCTGTCAAGAATTATTCAAAAGCAATTTATTCAACTATTATTGTTTCACTCTACCTCTGGGGGCAATTGTGCAATCAACGATCCACTGTTACGACCCTCCATATCTAATTTTTCCGGAAGGATAATTTTGTTACGAGAAGTTCTGATTTATACAAAGTATTTATGCCAGTTTACTTCAATTCGATTTGCCACTTGCTGTCGCTTCAATTCAGAGTGTGATTTGATCTGCGGGGTTTGTTACACGATGATTCAACATGACAACCAAAACCAAATTGGAAGTTCGGGTGCAATTGCAATTACAAAATCATTTCGGATTTTCGGATCCAACATCTTTTGCAAGCTTTCATATCAAATCTCTCAGAATTCTTTATAAAAATTATTTCCACATTTCAGCCGATTTGGCAACAATTTGAGTGTTTCTTCAAAAATTGCAAGCACATTTTTCATCACAAAACCCTATTTTAATCTAAAAGAACTCAAATCTGGCACGCACGACGCAGTCGTAATAATTCTTTTCATCTAAATCACATTGATTCCTTTAAGATAAAAATATTGCATGACAAAGTTGACCAACAGTTCCTTAGATAACTTTCTGTGCTCGCTCCTTACTCTTAAAAAGATTCGTGGAAACGATTCGTATCAGTCGCTCAAAACTCTTAAAGAAAGAATATGGCAGATTGTAATGGACAAAGTCAAGTGATTTTGGATTTTGACAGTTTGCACTTTGCAGGCAATGCACGCTTGCACGCAAAGAACTGCATGGTGACATTTTCTAAGTGACAGATAAAGCAAAAGAAAATGAATATGTAATCTGACCCAACAAGTGACAATGAGAGTGACAGCAATCATTTCAGTTGAGCAGTCCTAACTAGTAGTAGTAGAAGTAGATGAGCGTTCTAATTTCTTTTCTCTAAATGACAGAACAAAAATATGAAATGAGGTTAGAGATTACAGGACAAAATTTGTATTTAACAGGGGTACATTCGCTAGAGCATTAATCTGTTGTATCGTCGGTGATCTAATTATAATTTAAGTCACACTTTTCCCTAGCACATTTAAATTAAATACACAATCTGGGCTTTTCCAACTTTTTCCAGCCTTACCACTAAATTTGATTGTTAGGCTCCAGAATTGGCTACCCCAAAATAAAGCTGAATTCAAATTCAATTGTTCTCAGTTTACTCTTCTGCGTCCGGCATTCAATTTCACATTAAACTTGCCTACATCCGCAGCGAATGCAGAAGTTATGTATTTCAATGTCAACCGTGTCATAAATGACTTCTCGTATTTTATGTACACAAAACGTAATTGACTAATGCCTTGGACTCGAGAGCTAGACTCAGTCAGACGACTCAGGTGTGTGAACCAGAGATGAGAGATGTGACGTGATATTACGTAACATAATGTAATTTAATCGTGGGAATCCAAGGGCTCTAATACCGCCCTAGATACACGCAGCTCATCTGTACAAGACATGAAAACATTACGCTGCAGTTGTAAGATTGTTGTAACGTAACTTGTAAGGTTTGTCTCATAAATGTGTTTTCTGACTCTGAAGATGACGACGGGTAAAGTTTGGAGTTGAGTGATCATTGCACATGCACTTTGCAGACAGGTGCAGATGGATAGAAGGAAACCACCGGAGCTAATTTCGGTGAATGTACGTACGTACTTCAACTTCAGTTAGTAAACCTTAAACAAAAACGTCAACCCTTTGTTGTGTTCAACATAGTTTTTTCCAGATTGTTAGAGAAGAAATTTCTCACCAAACACAAATCTGAATTGAAGTGTACATCCTCTGTTTTACCCCCTGGTCGCCTTTCGTTGGCTGACCGCAAGAATCAGCGTCGACGTCGACACAAACTAAACAAAAAGCCAAAAACTTTTTGATTGCAAGCCCCGCCCTTCAAAAAAACCTGGTTAAATTATGCTTAATAATTATTCAAATCCTTGCAAAATTAATTGAAAACTTTGGCAAGCTGGCCATCAGGAGGTTGTATTACTTCCGTACACGGTAGGGAATATCACGAAACACAATTGATTCACTCAGCAGAACTCAGCAATTAAAAAGAATCGAATCATCAGTTTTCCTTCGGACTTCACAGCGAGAGATTATTTCGGTCATTAAAACATTTTAAAATTCTGAAAGGAACTGGATAGCATTTCATATTATGTCAGGTCGTGGTCGTGGCTTCCTTGCAGAATAAGAGTTGTAATTTTAATATTATTGAATAACAGGACTTATTGCATGCAATTGCAATTCTTGAAATGCAACCAAATTAAATGTGACCGTGTCTTGCACTGCACGTCCTTCCACACCACACAAGTCGGTCGTGTCT
>JAQGCM010002496.1:0-11096 GCA_034699705.1 Hymenaphorura dentifera
TGACAAATCATACAATGGGCTCATTTGAGTCTACGACGTGCATGCGACGTAATGATCATTTGATCATTTTATTTGATTGGCTTTACATAAAGCTGATTCTTTAACATTGTAACATTGCAAGAATGATTGAAACTCGCGAATGAAAACAACGCCAAGTTTTTCAAATCATCAGATAAACTTGTAAAATACAAAATTGGGAATAAAATTATTTGTCAAAGCCAGGCAGGCACTTGCATGAATTTGTAGAATTCATGGATTAAACCGTGACGCCGGTGACCCCCACGTCATTAAGAATATTCGAGAGCCTTGTATGACATTCGTTTAGAGATTCTTTTCCTGGTTTAGTTTTGTGAAGAACTTTTATAACGTTCATGTACTCCAACTCTTTGAACTGAGGTCCTCTCTCCAAAATCGTGTCAAACAATTCCTGCAAGACAAAATCAAATTTTTCAATTGGATTTCAATTGAAAAAGGTCAGGGTTGAATTTTTAAAAAATAATGCATACATACATCGATTGGACGGAGAAACAACTCGTAGAAGTGTCTTGCATGATCCAAGGCTTGCTCAGGTTGATGTGTAATATTGCAGAGTGTTTGTCGAATCGAAAATATATCTCTACAAATTTTCTTGACTCCGTTCTCATTGATACGATTGATGTCTTGAGCTCCGCGAATAAGTACACTCGCTACTAACTGGCCCAGGCCTTCGAATACGTACTGAAATAAAAATTGTACAAATTGTGGAAATGTAGTAAGGGCAGCAGCAGCGGCGGAGCAGCACAGATTTCAGTTAAAATGAATAAATTCATACGTAAATTAATTAGTGCACTGCACTCACTTTGGATTTCACAGGTTGAAGTGCTGAGTTCAAAATATTTTCGGTTTCCTTCAAAGTCTTTGTAAAATGAACAACTTCAATGTCTGCACTTTGATTGTCAACACCTGGAGCAAATTCTCCACCCTTTTGGAAAAGTGGGCTCAAGTAGTAGAAGCAATACACTCGGACCTTTGGGTACAAACGAAAAAACAGAGCAAATTCAAAATAATTATTTAAAATCGACTGCATTGCATTTGATCACAATTTTTGCAACAAAAGCAAAACAACTGTAAATATTTTAGCATTTCTACCTCCAAGTGTAGGACAAGTAGACAAGTTGATGCCAAATCTTGAAACTCTGAGGCTAAGCTGTGAAGACTATCGATAGAGGCTTTCATATTTCCAGTTCCTTTGCAAGTTTCTTGAAAGGTTGCTGCTACCGATAGTATTGTTTCAGAAAACCAATCCTGATGCCAAACCAAGAAAATTTGCGAAAATCAGCTCTTTCCCTATTCTCAAGTTTTTGTTACATTGCAGTGCGTATTGAACTCACCATACTCTCTTGCAAATGAGCAAGTTGTTCCATTTGTTTCAAGCCTGTCAAAACTTCACTATTCTGAAGTTTCTTTCCGCCAAACACACCGTACAATAGATCAGACTCGCGAATATTTTGTGAGCGAAGATCATCCGGGCTCTCGGTAATACTTTCTTCAAGTTTTCCATCAATTTGCTTCTCTAGGTTTTCCCAATTTGGTAAAGATTTTAGCAGCCTCTGAATATCATCGTCCTTCACCCACATGGCGGACACGACGTATTTGTCATCCGTCTCACTCTGAGCAACTACGGTGCCGTAAATTTCTTGACAAATCTTTCTAAAATCTGCTAGCACTTCGTTCAAGTTAAGAAGCAGCTGATCGCAATGCGAAGGCAAGTCTTTTACTAGAGTTAGTACTTCCATGATACTTCTTCCCATCATGACGACACTCTGGGGAAAAATTAGTCAAGACGCAACTGTTCAAAACCTGCAGTCCACCAAATTCAAAGAAAATCAACTAAAAATTGAAATTTTTACCCGAAAAATTGGACGGACACATTTCAATGTTTTGGCATCTTCGGTCAAAGTCACTTCTTTCCAAGTGTCTGGGCTTTTCTTGACCAACTCAAGAACGTCGGAAATTTCTTTGTAAATTTGTTTGATGAATACTCGCTCCACGTTGTAGGACATGAAATTTCTTAGCTCACACTTTTCCCTGTACAAAAATATTACAATATTATTCAATTTTCTTATCTCTCAGCACAACAGCGGGTCAACAATCGCAATTGCTAAGATTTAGTGCATTTTTATGCATTTACCCATTTAAAGCTTCCTCGACCTCTGAAATAAACTCTTGAACTGTATTATAAATTACTATAATGTTTCTAGGATTTGGCTTGCAGACCAGAAATCTGTGTTTGTCCATCAGACTTCGGTCGGAAGACTCCTGCAACAACAGAAAGCAGTCTATGATTAGAATCAGAAATCTTTTCTACAGTTTAAGAAACGAATGTTACACCACCACTTACGTGATTCATCATTTCATTAGTGTTAAGGCCGTGCAAAGAATACTCAAATTTGAACAATGGTATTTTCTTTTGCCTAGAACAAAAATGAAATTCAATTGAAGTCAGTCAATCTTGCTTCAAAACGTTCGTTTCTGTATTGATTTGCGATGAAAGGATGCATGAAACCTCTGTTGTTTTTTCTTAGAAAAATAGCTACTAATGTCAACGACTTCGGCTGTAGCTCTAAAACTTGTCGAGCTTGGAATACTAGGTTGGTGAGGAGATTTGGAATCACTTAGATCAAAGTAAATCTTCAGTGTTTGCTGCAACTGCAAATGATATTAAAAATTGAATAAATACGTAGAATTTGTGACTTGACCATAATTTTAAAAATGCGTATGCATATGCAAGTAACGTACGACAGCTTGAACACCTCCCCAAATCTCAGCAGTTGTGACAACTTGGACATTTAGCCGATTTTCTTGAATTGCTCGTGTCAGGAAAGACAACAATTGAGTGTGAAGCCCAACAATTGTACGAAATTGATTGAAGATAAGCTATGTAAAAAAGAATACAAAATTCATGATTGATAAATTGGAACAATTGTTACAAATCTAATGAAATAATTTATTTCTATTGCTCACCTGCAGTAAGTACATGAAAAGTGTTTCCCCTGACTCTCGCATTCCATTTGAGTCCGTGTACTCAATAATTTGTTGCGAAATGTGGCTAATAGCACCGAGAAGTCTTTCGTTCAAGTGTCCCCTCAAATCCTTGATTTGGAAAATAAGCACAAAATTTATAAAAATCAAATTCATCGACAATCTTTTGTCAAAAATGTAAATTTAAAGTTTTAATCAAATTAATCTTACCGAAATAAACTTTGGCAACTCATTTAGAAGCACCATACAATTGATCACCATTGCCATAAATGTATTCAATTCTTCTGATTCACCCAAAGATTTCTGGTCTTGGAGGCCTAGTCCGTTGCTAAAATTTGATAGTCAAAATATGAAGGTCAAGCACAAGCAATACTACAAAGAAAATGAACTAAACAAAACAAAAAGCTTAAAAATTGACAAACCTGTTGGGCACATTGATATCAAAGTATATTTTCCTAGCTTTAATTTGATTCATTCGATTTCTTCCCGAACTTTGTCTATCCGAACTAGTCCTTTGAAATAAGGCAAAATGTCCAGACCCTTGCCGTTTCATTTCTACTACGGTTGGGGAAGACTTTACGTACAGCTCGTTATTTAGTTCCTCCAGAAGTAAGTCATATAATTTCTACAAAGAAATATGCATAAATTCCTTAGTGATATTTTTCAAAATTCCTTGACAAAATTTGTAAATCAAATCCAGAATGCTAATGCTCGGCTAACGTACGTCTTTTTTGGCATTTAGATCCGCCCTTGCCTCACGAAGCCCTTCAATTTGTTCCAATCTATCATTCCATGACCCCAATGAATTTACTAGAATTTCGGCAGCTTGGGAGTACTGTTTCCGTCCCAATAATTTATTGTACTGTGGCGTAGCGTTACGCAGTTGATCACTATAATGGAAGAATTGTTTTATGAATGATATTTTTAGGCAAATTTTTAGTAAAGTTTTTAAATCTACTGACAAAATTAGTTTCCCAAACTTTCCTTACATTTGTTCAAGAATCTCCAAGGCATGTTTGTGCTCAATTCCTTCCAACCAAAGATGCTCAAGCTCACCTCTTCCACAATGAAGGAGCATTTTACATTTTTGCAAACTTACTTTAACTCCATGCAATCGTTGTCTCGCCTCCTCGATTTGGCTACAAATGTGGCTGAATGTCTGAAAATATGCAATAAATTAATGTGATTATTGCAAAGGCGGTGTATTGTTGAGAACAATTCGTTACCAATTTTTATTGACTTTTGTGCAATAATCCATAATTAGCAATTCACAATTACCTGAGTGGCCCGATTGAGTGAGTCTTGTTTTGAGGCAATGAGTACGTCCAACCTTTGGTCACTCAATTTGTATTCTTTTTCTAATTTTGTTTTCTCACGATCACGATCTCGGTCATCACTCGTTGCACTTGATGAAAGGGTTTTGATGACTGTCATTAAAATCCCAGTCTCTTTGCCAGATTTGTGACCTCGAGGAGGCTTTTTCGGAACAGCGGCAGCACTCATCACAGATATTTTACAAAACAAATTCAATCAAACTAGTTAAATAAGCTATAAATTTATTTTGTGAGATTGTTCACAAAAATATTGAATCTAATTTTGTAATTTTAGTAATTTTTTCAAAATATTGGGAAGTTTTTTGATGGAAGGACTTTGACTTTGACGTCTTCTCAAATTAATGGGAGGTGAAGAATTTTTTTTTGTATTTGACGCCAACTTGGCAATGCAATTTTTCTCAAGTCGGCAGTCGACCGGCAAGAATTCCCACAGTACCCCTCTCCGTGCCAGCATTTTAGCAAATTCTTATTTTATTTTTTTCGTTTTTCGAGTCTATAAATTTTCTAAAAATTGGTAAATTGGCAATTGCTCGTATTGAAACTAAAGTATTGAACTCATGAAGTTGAGAAGCATGAACGAAATATTTGAGTACAAAATGCCGAGCTAGAAGGACTTGGTTCAAGGTGCGTGCAGCCTTAACTCCGACTCGACGTCCGCAATAATAGTCTTAAATATTAAGCGTATTTATCCAACCACTAACTATTTTCGATTTGAAAACTTTGTAATTTGTTGCATAGTATGACAGTCAACCCCTAAGCTTAACTTCTTAATTATTTTCGGAATTTTTACAATACTACAACGACAAGGCAGTTTTACTGCGCACTTTCTCCAACTGCTGACTGAAAGTGGAGAAAATCAGACACCGCACATGCAGATTTCCAAGTTCTTGGCAACTTGGACTTGCAAAATTACCATTTACATAATTTGCTGGTACAATTTCCGAAAATCTTAATATTTTAATTCAAATCATGCTTAAGAACTCCTTGGATTTTGAAATTCTGCTATTTCAGATAAGCACAATTTCTTCTTAGGTTCTCTTCAATGTCTCGGATGATCCAAAAGCCGTCGCGTCAACCGGCTTCTTGAATAAGGTTTTCACCTAAGCTGGAATTTCAGTTGCATTTGCCTTTCTAAATTGTATCAAATTAAAAGGGTGGTATACCGGCGCCGAGAAAGTCGGCAGAAATTCTTAATTTCTCAATCTGAAGAAATCAAGCTTAAAACAATGTCAGGTGTTGTTTTTCCGTTCGCAACAGAATGAACTCTTTGAATAATTTGTTTTGCAAGATTCTGTCACATTTTCAATTATGTGCAAATTCAAATATTGATAGAATATTGCAAAAAAAAAGTTTGTTAGGAAGTAGATGAATGGAATTCTAAAAATTAATACTCGCCTCTCCTCACCTTGTTTCAGTCTCCCCAATTCAAATTCAGGTGATGGATTTATTTCGTGAAACGACTGGAAATGGAATGGAAGTGGTGTACCTGATGCTGAAGCTTTGAAAAATCCACAGGGACGACTCGATTTCAGTCATCTGATGACAAAAAAAACTTCTGCGCCTTTCTCGTAACAATGGAGTTGCAAATTCAACGTGGCAGTGCGGTGCAAAGTTTGCTCGCTGGACGTACGTCGGAACATGGAACTCGTGATTATTAATTTGAGTTAATTTTGTCAATCGGTTTCCTTTCTTCTGGAAAGTTGGAGTGAGTTGGATTCTCTTTGTCCCTAACTCTCTCATGTAATTTGCAAATCTGAACCATCTGGTCCATTACTTTACATTGTCACATTTGCTTTAATTCTCAACTGAATTTCCTATTGTTTCGGAATACCAGCTGCAGAAAGAAAAGCTTAGGTTGCGAAATTATACATTCAATTTTCCTCCTTCTCAAATTATTTTTAGGCTTGACTTTAGTACAAGTTCAATTATTTGCAAAGAAAGACGTGTATACTGTATATTCTCTGGCTTCGAAAATTCATAATGATTTCAATCACTGCATTCGCATTCGTACTGGTCTCAGGCATAAGTATTAAGGTTCCCTGGGTCTCAGGTAAGTTAGAGCATCCAAAAATACAATCTAATTTTAACAGCTGTGTTAAAACTCGACCGCCTAGTAATCGGATAAACTCAATAAAGATTTCGGGGATCCGGGCTCCAGATAATAACGAGGGCGTCGAAAGCATAAACTCGATTATTTAGTGTTCGAATTCTTTGGCAGGGTTGTCGCGGCTGGTTTTCTGGAACATGCAGCATGCAAATCTGAGGAATGTTACGCTCAGCGCGTGAAGAGTTATCAATTAAATCAATGAAAAAATAAAGTATTCAGCGATTGCACTGTTGCTGAAATCCTCGCCTTTGTTTTCGCTCAAGTACAACTAAGCTGTCAGCACTTCTGATCTTGTGCGTGCTCATTTTCTAGTGCTCTGGGATTCAGGAATACAAGCCATGACCAGAAGATGAACAGTGTTGTAATTACACTGTAAAACTTTCCCCTGCCGATACCTGGACACCTACGTAAGCTCGACAACCATTAAGCTGCCACTTCAAAAAGTCTAACAATAGTTTCGGCCTAAGTTCTCATCAACCGATTGTTAATCCACGATGTGTCAAATTCATGTTTTCATTGCAGAGCTTTTGTAAGTTTTCCTTGCACGGCTTGGGGCGTGAAAATGATTGAGCAGAGCACCGGGTTCGCGGCTGGAAATGTGCAGCCAGTTCTCCCAACGTTTTTTTTTTTTTTTTTTAATTTTTTTTTTCGCTTTTAAAATTTTTATTCAATCAAATGGTAAAAATATGTAAACAATTTACATACAAAGGTATTCCCAAAAATTTCCATTAAGTAATTAAACTAATTTAACCTAATTTTATCTTCGACTGACAATTGCTCAAAATCACCAAGACATTTCCCCTCCAATCTCCATGACCTCGTGAGGGACAGGTTGGCCCTTGGGAGGTCGAGACGTCATGCACAATCTGCTCCCTAAATGGTACAGGGCCACACTGGCCTATGAAGAGGCTAGTTGGCCGGTACTCTCAAAAGTGCTGTTTCAAGATCGCGGCATCATTGTCGTCCGAAACCCTTGGCTAACACTGACAAACACCATATGGTAGAAATTAATAAAGAAATTCGCACGTGCCCCTGCCCACCAGTCAAGACCGCAAGGAATGCAGCCGCAGCCGGAATCTTCGAAGCAGAAAGTAAGCAACAGATAGATACTACAAAAACCGGGTGTCCCACTTGAATTGTAACACCCACCGCGGGTAGAGCAGTTTGAGTGGGGCATACAGCTAGTACAATCTTCGAGAATTTCTTTAATTTGATTTGAAATTTATCCACAAACATCTAGACTTCCAACCATTCTTACGGGAAGGAGCCAAGCTTTGGGTCTACCATTTGAAGGAATGGATTGGCGGAAGTGGAGCCCGAGGAACAGAAATTCTTTTAGTGAGGTACGAAAATCTGCAGACAGACATGGCAGTGGAGATGAGAAGAATCATGCATTTTCTGAACGTGACGGTGGACGAGGGAAAGTTGAGATGTGTGCTCAAAGTTGAGCAATACGAGGAAGATTTAATTCCGTCTAATGAATTGAAGGTGAAAATTGCAGAGTACTTTGTGCAGAATGTTGAGGCTCAGGCCATTCTTGAAGACGGAATGCAAGAGCTCAATCAACTCATGAAGTTGGGAAGCATTAATGAAATATTTGAGTACAAAATGCCTAGCTATAAGGACTTGGTTCAAAAGGTGCTGCCATAACTCCGACTCGACGTCCATAATAATTAGTAATAATTAATTTTTTAGCTTAAGCACATCCAACGACTACGGCATTGTTGCACTCACCTGTGGCATTGTTGCAAAATCCAGTCAGTCAACCTTATGTATACTTAATTTATGTTTCTGGATTCATTCATATCGCCAGATTTAACTCCAACGAGATCTCTGTGTGAACTGCTGCACACTTTCTCCTACTGTTGAGTGAAAGTGGAGAAAGTCAGCGACTAGAGCTTCAAAATAGCTTGTAACTTTTGTACATGTTTGTGTCGATGAGCCACCGGAATTCACTATGAATGATTTGCTGGGCTCTGATCTGAAGGTTTACTTTTATAGGAATAGTTGTAATATTAAGTGTCTCCGGTCTCCAACGTCTCAAACGAATCAAAATCGTCATCCTCCAACCAGTGCGTTGTGGGAATTTCAGTTACATTTTGCGTAAATTGTATCAAATTAAAAATCTGAACTGGCGATTGCAGTATGTTAAAAATTCTTAATTTCATAATTGATTATCACATAGAAATTATTTTTATTATCCATTCACTTACAATTTTACAATCATTTTACCATATATTATCACATTGATTATCACATACCACAGTGTTCGAAGTTTCTTTTTCTTCAGTCATCAAATCTACTCATCACAGCAGCAGGTCAATTGGAACACGGCTTTCAAATTTCACTTAAATCTTTTAAAAATTGCTTAGAGATTGCGGACAAAAATTTTTAATTTTCAGCTAAGAGGCAGGCAGCTACTTTAATTTGAAGCTAATTTGTTTTCCCAGCTCATCCGTTTTAGAACCTCGGTTGGAATTGTAATTATATTTCCACTTGTACATTAGCACTAACTTTTTTCTGAATTTACGAAACTTGCTGTTTCTGACGACTAACGACCTAACACCGTAATTTTTTTGTTTTACCATGCCAGTCTCCATCGTTGAATTCTCATCCAAAACAACAAACAAAATGATCAGACAGCAAAGAAATTGATTTCTTCCAATAAAGTCGCTTTTCGCTTCAATTTTATTCATTGTTGCTGAACAGTTTGGTCTAGAATTTGATTTCCAATTTTTTTGAGAAAAATAAGTCAGCAACTCCTGCGAGATTTACAAAAGTTCAAAAGGTCTGTCATTTCTTAGCACTTCTTAGCAGAACATGACCCATTTCAAGAGGCCAACATGGCACGAGCCAGAGGCTGAAGAGTTTCGCCGATACTTGAAGGAGAAAAAAGTGATGCAAGCCCTTCAACCAGCTCTCACGCTTCTCTACAGCCTTCCAGTCAAACCGACTGATTTGTACGAATTTTTTGCCGAATATTTAGAGAATGGTGCGAGGACCATGGTCAAATTATCTCTGCTGAAAGCTGAGCATTGTTTTATCAAAAATGAGGTAATTAGCAAAAAATAAATTCCTATTCCTGATTTCTGGCTGGGAATTCGCGATTCTTGTGTCCTAAATATTTCATTTGTCACCCCTCCTGTCCAGATTCATGTCATGAAAAATCAGCTGCGACAAATGAAGGAGCGTATCATTGATGCAGAAGCAATCATCAAAAGTTTCAAAGAAGGCACAAACCCACTCCAAGACGAGTCCCGGGTCCATAAATTTAGCTTGATTGACCGATTCATTAATGACGCTGCTTTTGATAATTTACACAACGAGAACAACAACAGCACCCAAGACATGTACAACACTGCATCCCAATTCTTATTGAAAATTGAGCAAGAAATGGACGAAGAAGATGAAGAGCGTCGAGAGATGGAGCCGATTTTGAAATTTATTGAAGATCATCAAGAAATTGATCCACTTGGGATTCTTTTCGACTTTAGGATTCCAGAGCCAGAAGACGTGGATGAAGATTTTGAGGACATTGCGAAACCGGCAGTGCTAAGATCTCAGCACAAAGGTTTGTCTAGACACCTAAGATCACAAAGTGTCTTTGTTCGAGCCAATGACGGTACGTTTCGGAAAATTTTCACTTTAACTTTCACCTCAAACGTCCAACTTTTGTGTAGTTTAAAAATTTTGCTTTGAATTTTTCAACTAGGAAACTTTGAAAAATCACAAGCAGGACACGCGAAAAGTGAAGACTTTTCTGACGACGAAGGGCTCCAAGCCGCTGCGATCACTCACGGAAGACTTGTGATTGGAATGAGTCGACTTCATGAAAAACGCAAGGCAGATCGAAAACTGGTCAGACGTCCGATCGCCATGGGTGAAGATTTTTCAAGAGAGCTTTCAAGCGAGTCTTCCTCTGCTGCAGCCTCTGACCCCGATGATTATGACAGTGCTACGTCAGTCTTGAAGCTTTACAATGAATTACGCATTGATTCTAGAATGAAAGAAGAGAAAGGTCATCGCAAACTTTTGCGAGTTCTTCATGCCAAGAAGGTCAAATTGCTGAGTGGGGGCAACGATTGGCTTCCGGTCAAGAAGGATTGTCGTCAGAAACATCGCGATGAGGAACACAAGCAGAGAAAGGCCAAAAAAGCGGCTGAAAAACGAGACAAAAAACGTCGCGAAAAAACGGAAGCACGAAAGGGTCACGAGGTTGTTCCAGAAGAGGTCATTGATAGATCTGCAATTCTGAAGGAGTTAGGTTTGGCCGGAAGCCCGAGTCTGGAAGGCGGCAACCAAATCGAGCAACCGAAAAAGACAGTGAAACCGAAATCGCCAAAAAAGAAACCGACGAAGAATCGGAAACTGAAACCTTATCACGATAAAGGTACGCACGTAAACAACAATTAGTTAAGAATTCCACTAATTGTTACTCTCATTGTTGTCCTTTGTTCTGTTCTTAGCCTACGCTAGTATTGGGATCGACTCCGAAATCGCCGAAAAGGAAAGATTTCACCGAACGCTAGGCAATCACGGGTCCATCAAGGAAGACGCCGACGACGACTATTTCTTGCACAGCCTAGACCCTTATCGCGAAAGTTTCGCTGTGCCTACACGAAGTGCTCACCTAG
>JAQGCM010002497.1:0-11095 GCA_034699705.1 Hymenaphorura dentifera
ACGATGGGGGAATTCAAAATTAAAGTCCATAAAGTTAAGTAAACCGGTAAATAGGTAAACCATTCACTAATTTATCCGTATACCGAACGTTGTTTTGAAGATCGTGGCCTCAGCAAAGGAGTAAAGCTTTTTGACTATCACTCGCTTAACCCGTTTACTGAAGAAATCCCATCGTGCCAGCAAAGTAATCAAGTAAATGACGAATCAGAGAGCTTCAAAATAACGCCACTTGACTCGGCTCGAGTAATCTGCAAGTAAAAGCCAAGTTGACATTTTTCTGCTTCACGGAATAACTTGTTTACTGCTTTACCGCCGTTAATTTGGAAACCCCTCTAATCAAAGTCTAGGTCAACTGTTCCATTTGATGATCGCAACTCTATGGACAAGAAATATCGAGTGGTGTTTCTGCTGAATTATAAAATTAGGAGCAACTATAGAAATTTTCTCTGGAACTAGTTTCCTAGTACAATACAAAAGCACGTTTCGATGCGAAATTCAATACTTTACTAAAATGCCATTTAAAAAATGAAAACTACAAAGAACACGAAAATAGAACTAATTAGCTTCGATTGGTTAAATAGATTGCCCCTAAAATGGCCAAATCTAAACACATACAGAATCACATCAAATTTAAAAACAAATAATCTTGAAACCGCTTTGAATTTCACCACCAAATAAATTCTGCTGTTAACGTTATGCCACAATTACATAATCGCACGTGCGCCCTATTTAATATTTCCCGAAATTTTGTCGTAAGCGTTAATGACGAAAGTTAATTTTATTCTACAGCTTCAATGACCAGAGTTATGGCCAGAATTTGATCCTCTTCTCCAATATGCCACTATCCTTAATTTCCAGAAATTATATAATTTTCCTAATTAGGTTTGCTCGAGATTTACAGATCTACAAAATGACGACGATCATTCCAAATTAGATAAATTATAAGGCTACTTCAAATGATGTAATTGGTGTCCTTTGATGGTAAAATAAATACATATTCTTCAACATTTCACCATGTATTGAGAGAATCGCCGTAAACATTCCTATTTGCATACGTTATTTTCTGAGATAAACTGTGACAAGATTATCCAAATACAGTCAATTAAACTAATGCTTTTCTTATTTTTCGGACACACGCAGTGGGTGGGTTCAATGTTAGAACTACAATTGCCACAAAATTACTAGAAACGCTCCATCTGCAGTAGGTTTGCAAAGCTCGATAGTATAATTTTATGATTGCCACTAGAGTAAATAAAAAATAATGATCCCACTTATTTTCAATTTTGACATTAGTTCAAACAAAATTAATGCCCACAAATCCAATTTGTTGTTGGGGAGGCAAGCCATTAGCAATTACTCAGAACAATTATCCAGCATTTAACCCAAAATTTACTAAATCAAATAGCTTGAAAAAAAACAGAATTGTCTTAGTTAAGAAATAAATATCCAATTCCACAAAACTTGAGTATATAAGCATTTAGTGTTGCTCTACAACCAGGCCCCACAGTTGATTCTGGTGGACTTGATCACTGTGAAATCTAACAAAATGTTGTCCGAACTTGAACTCAAGACACTCAGTTTTTATTTGAACATATTTTGTAAAATTGGACTGATCCCATTTGAATGGAACTCCAAAGACCTGAAGCTCATTAAATCTAGGTTTAGATGGAAAAGTTTGAAGATTAAAATCCAAACAATATTAACGTACGGCATTTTCATCTACACAATTTTGCGAGTGCCAGAAACTCTCCGAGAAGGGCTTCAGCAACGCCAATTTGATCGTGCAGCTTTCCACACTATGTTGGTCATTCATAGCATTGTAAAACTGATCATATTCAACACAATTCTTCTTCACATGGACGGTGGAACAGTTACGATTGTGAATCAAACATTGGCAGTCAATCACAAATTTGGTAAGCCTCCCAGGTCAATATAACACATAGTTCAGGATACTAGACTATTTTATTTTTAGGTCGGAAATACGTCGGCTCAGTTTTCGCAAAACATCCAATAAGGGAAATGTTATTCTTCCTTGGCACTAACTTTACTCTTTGGGGTACCTTGCGCTCTGTGCGGCTGCTTCATCGTTGACCCTTACAATCCAGGATATTTGTACTCGAGCTTTTCAAATATTGAAAACCAATGCGAATTCTCGAATCTTCTATGGTTTGCCATCTGGACAGTCCTGGAAGTGTTAAATTGTGCAGAGACCGTACTCCATACAATCTTTTTTGTTCTTGCAATCAATACCTACATGTTCAGTTCCATGTACTGGCTCAAACTTATCAGGTAATTGTTAATTTGCTCAGTACACTTTTGAATTCTAATTTATACATGTTTTAAAACTCACCAAACTAATCAAATCCTAGAACATTTCCACCCAATGCTTTACTATTTGATGAACGGAAAAATATATACCAAACTCTGACTATACTGAATACCATTTGGAACTCAAGCATGGGATCATTCTATCTACCTGGAATAAAATGTATCTACGCTCTGACAAACATGTTTACCATATTCTGCGTCATTCGTATGAAGACTACCCTGAACATCTTTGTGTACACACTCATGGCATTGGTAGGATTTATTTCATACAGCTTGCTAATTCCAGCTGCAAAAATGATGAGTTGCATTTACTCGGAAGCCAATCAATTTCGACGTTGGATTAAGAATAATTATGGCGACGAAGGACTGAAGGGCGGAAATGCTCCATGAGCAAACAGGAAATCATGTCGTTCATTTGTTCCAATTCGTTGTCAGATTGGAAGCTTGTACTTTATGGAATCAAGGGCTACACTAACGTTCATTGACAGACTTGTACAAGGATTCAATATTCTTGCTCTTGAATACAGAATTATAAAGAACTTCTGCAACGGATCGATAGTAATGTTTAGCATTTAATATAAAACCAGTTTATATTAGTAATTTGTAGCTAATACTTAAATTCTGAATGCTAGCATACCCAAATGTTACGCAAAATTTAGATTCTATGGTAATTGTAACCTAAAACTACTCTGTAGGCCTACTTTTAGCGTTTTTGGTCGAATAAATAACTGGAAGCTTGTTAAAAATTTAAAAAATCACATTCAAATTTCAAAAATCTTGAGCTCGAAACTCTAATTTTTTGAAATGTTTGCTAGCAGTTAGTAAATTTGTGCTAATCTTAAAGAAGTTAATTTTGGGCTGAATTACTGTAAAGTTCAGCATTACTTTAGAATCATCTAATACTACAAAACATTATAAAGTTATACTTATACTTTTGTTTCGAGTCCTTACAAGCGGAATAAAGTAAAATGTCCTTTGTAAATTTCAAAACTTAACATTTAGAACATTTAACTGCCAAGTTCTGTAATGAAATTGCTTTGGTGTTTTAAATTAATATTATATATTTGACTGAAAATGGCAAATCTAAAAGTATGCAGATTTGCATAAAATTCCAAAACGAAATAATCTTGGAACCTCTTTGAATTTCGTGAATATTTATTTGTACACATAAATGTTTTACAGTCAATACTACAAGTGGATAATGCAAGATTTGATAGAAATGTGCCGCGGAAAATTTGAATCATACTTTTGAATTTCCACTCTCTTGCTGGTAGTCAAGGTCAATTTGATTTTTATCCGTGACGACAGGTGAAGTGTACGTTTCTCTTGAGAACAGATCTGCTCTGAAGAGGTATTGCGTTAGGGTAAATAATTAATTTCTTTACCTTTAATAATTTTTCAAGCTGAAAGACTAATTTACCATATTAACATTTTACTCCGATATTTCCATGGCATGCAACTACACTAATAACAAACTAATTGTATTGCTCAAGACAATGTGAAGCATTACTGGCAGTAACATTTCTGAGATGTAGAAAAAGTTGGCCACATAAATTTTAATTGGACAGCAAGCGTTCAGGAAACATAATTCGGTCCTATTTGCATTCCGTTGTCCATTTGAGTCTAACCGTCTTTTCACGAGAAGGTCTGTACACATAGTAGGGAAGTGAGTAGGAGGACTGATAACGAAAACAAAATAAACAACCAGTGTTATATTCAGCAAAAATGCGATACACTTTGCTAGGAAATCTGTAGTGGGGGTTAAAAATATATAGGTTCCTACGACTAGAATGACTATGCTAATTGAAAAGAAGGTAGGGAAAGTAATGGAACGAAATGCGTCGTGAGTTCTTGCCACAAGTAAGTGCAATGCTCTAAAGTGAGTTATCCATACTTTTTGACTCAGCTCGAATGCATGATTCCTTGTTCCAATGGTTTTGTATCTGTAACACGCACAAAAGGTAAGTATTTCTACATGTTATATCTACAAGACATTTATATGAGATCTAATACTGGGACTAATTTAATTCTGATAATGTTCCGTACGAATCGGTAACCGTAACGGGGTAGTCGCCCGGTTCGACTTTTCATCAGACAATCGATCCTATCCTGCTATGATTCATCCAACTGTGCCTCGATTCATTAGGGTTGGGAAATTGGGTATGGGACCCTGCCCTGATCGGTTCGGGATGTCGCGAAAAAAACTAAAACATCGAATTCTCAACTATGTCTTAATGACATTTCAACATAAAATATAATGATGAAGTGAAACTTTATTCCTTGCTAAATCCATCTGAAATGGTGCTGGTCGTTTCATTTGCGGTACTCCACCTTTTTTGTAATGGTATTTAATTCGTAGGCAACCAATTGAATATCAACATTCTACGTTCCAAACTCCCTTCGCAGTGTTCTATCTATCCTTCAAACTTGCTTTATTATTTAATGTTTATAACCAACTGGGAACGGAAATTCCAAAGCCATCCGTGCCATCTCCTCTGCTCAAGTCAATCGAACTAAAGCAGTGGAGCCTTGTACCTATCGTCATTCCGTTACAGAAGTAACTCACCGTAGTTGCTCCAAAGCCACATAACAACCGCGTGCACCAACGACATTGATAGTAGCTGTCATTGCGGTAGCAGCCGAGCCTTCGAACGTCATCCAGAACTGATTTCCAAAATATAAAGCCGCCCAAGGGAGGGGCCAATGCTGCCTGGTTCCATCAACTCCAACCTCTTCACCGCAAGTAGGTAGTACTCCACTCAGGTAGTGATAGTCGCAATTGTGAATGTAAAGAAGAAGGCCAAATATTTGTAAAACGTTTAGGTTTACGCATACAAACAGCATGACTGCTACAGCTTCTCTCACACTCTTTTTCAAAATAGACTCAAACGATGGGTGAATTGTGTGCCTCAGCATGGCATTCCCACCATTTCCAACTTGTGCACTGTTCAGATATATATTGATCTGCAAGATCGTGAACGCCGTGGACAATATGGTAACTAGGAAAAAGTAGGGTGAGCGCTGACCCTAAATGTCAAATTTATGCTGGGAAATATCCGCAAATAAACCAAATACTTGAATTAATGTCAATAAAGTAGAGACCCAAATACTAGCCCGATGTACGAAAACGTAGTGACGAGAAGTGTCACTCTCAAGCTGCCATGTTTGTGAATTATAGTAGAATGGAGTCGCGATGAGGGTACGGAAATATAGAATCATCATCCGCATTACATGATGTACTGGTGCAATCTCATTTTCCGATGTGTGAACTGGAGGTCGCTCTGAAGAGTGAGGAGTTCGTTGAGGTGTACTTATCTAGGTCCAGCAAGATAAACATGATTACAATACTACAAACAAATAAATACACTATCAAATAGGAATCCTCATTTGCAACCTTAAAAAGTAAAATCCTTTGCACTGTCCGAGACCCTTGGTTTCTTAAGTTTGACCACTTCATGTTGGTAGTATAGCTTTTGGCTTGACGATCGAATGCAAAGAATCTGCAAACTTCTTCTTTTCAATGGTTGCCAAATCGATTGGGATTCTTAGAACGGTTGCCTTCTTATAGCGAAATTAGAGCCGCTCTAATCCAAATTGTCTGAACCGCGACCGATTTATGAAGTGGTGTGTTTCTGAATTTATTGGAGAGACTAAAATGGACTTTGAAAACTCAATAGTTCTTAGCCACGTATACTAAGCACTATTGTACTGCTATTCGGCTAGGCTACTTACAAATGCACGGTTGAACCCTATGTTGACTCTTCGTCTATGTGACATTTAAAAGGGGCTGAGCAAAATCGGTTTTTTGCTGAATATTTGCAAAAAAATTACATGACATCCGATTGGTTTTAAATATTTTACTTATAGTCAACCAAACTTGGCCATAAATTCAGTTTCGACAGCCTGGGTAAAGGAATATAGTGGTACATTAGATGGGCACAGTTTAATCTCAGCGCTTTTAAATATCTAAACAGTTTTCAATTTTCTGCATGTAATGGAAAGCCAAGCATGATCGAACTGGGTCGACTTGAAAAGAAAGAAATATTTACAGACATCATCAGGTCCCTTAAGATTCACATGAATGATGCAGACCCTGCCAACTGTTCAATTTTAGAAACTTGTGTAGTGAACAATGTTCAATCCGACAGGATTTGAATTTCTAACCAGTTTTGAATATTTTACTAGCTATTGTAACGCAAGAAAATGTCTTGGGGCGTAGTTTCATCTCCTATGAAATTCAATGACGTGGTTTCACAGTCTTAGACATTCTTTTGTTGTTTCGTAAAATATACATTAGAATTTGAGGAACCAGTATACCTGCATAATATTTATTGAATGCTGTATCCTATCTTCCTATCTAATTTGAGCAGCGACTCTTGAGGAGAAACTAAAGGCTTGATTTTGATGGGAAAATTTTAAATGAACTCAAACGTCATTTAAAAATTTAATACCACAATATCCCCTGAATTGAACTAATAGATTACTCTTGCTGGATTTCAAATTTTGCAAAATATTTGAATACTATAAACCAAATCCAACCGCATATATATTTTTATAAAATTTCAGAAAAAGAATTCTTGAAAATATTGTGAGTTCAATGATTATCTTTTAAATTATGTGGTAATTACTAAATAACGTAGGCACGATTTATCATTTTACAGAGTAAAAAATTACTACTTTCCTGAAAAGAACTAATAGTTTTTAAAACATATTTTAGCCATAAACGTTACAACTGACAAAAGATAACTTCGATTCAACAGATTCAGCGATCAGGGCAGATGGCCAGAATTTGATTCATTTCTCTATTTTGCCATATTTCTTAGTTTCCAGAATTTAAATATATCGTAATTTGGTAATTAGACTCATCTCGAGGTTTATTCGAGATATACGATACGACGTCGATCATTCAAAATTAGACAAATTATACGTCTACTTGAAACAAAATTTGTGCACGCGCAAATAATAAAAGCAATTTGCCTAACTTATTCTTCAGCACTTGACCTTTTATTATGAACGAGAGTTAACTCTCTAATTTGCATACGTTATTTTCCGTGATAATCTGTGACACAGTTATACAATTACAGTCAATTAAACTGACGATTTCTTCAATTTTTAACACACTCCGTAAACGGTTCAACTCCTTTGGAACTATTGATAACCATACAACCGTAGAAACTAAATAGTCCCCTCAGAACTTATGAGTTCGTTTGTAGGTAGCAAGATTTTAGTATAAGTAGCTATCACTAACTGCTTGAGTAATTAGAATCTTAAAAGTATACCAGAACTACTATAAAACATCAGATTTGACAAAAGGCTAGATTAGTAGACTGTTAAACTGATATACAGGTAAACTATAAATTTTATTTGGCTTTAAGATGTGTGTACTAAATTTCATATCGTTTTTAAGTACGAAAAAGAGACAATTATATTCTCGTCTTTAATTTATTCTAATTTAACCAAACGTATTTCCAGTTTTATGGGTCATATGAAATAGAAGGGTCTGATCCGTATTCCAATGTGAAGAAAACTAAGAACTCTTGCATTTGCTCGACTTAATTGCAATAAGCGACGGCAATTTGGAAATCAGCCCGCCCTCGGCGACATTATCTCAACGAATCCGATAACTGTCATCGACATGATACGAAGAAGAAGTACGAGATAAATGACAAGAAAAATGGAAGGTGGATGGCAAATCCAATCCATCGGAAAAGATTGCTGACGACACGGTTACAATTGCGCAATCAGACTGAATATTCATTGCTAAAATAGGAGCCACAATTCCCAGAAACTGTTCTGGCATACTTTAGTCATCAAGCGGAGAATATAATTACTGGGCAAGTGTCTGCTCTCTCCGATCTGAAGATAAAACATAAAAGTTCAAACTGTCAAACGGGTTTATATAATTTATATGAAAATGGCTTCACGCGACACAGTTCTGGGAAGGTAAATAAAGTTTGTCGTGAAGATCAGACTGAACAGATAATTATGAACGCTTAAGAAAGTCTACCTTCCAACACTGCTCACTGTCGAGTAATTCACCTGATTTCAATGCAAACAAAATAAAAGGCAGAAATTGCTTCTAAACCAGTCAAATCCATGATTTACATCTTCACGGGCCAATTCGATAATTAGCAAGACAGTAATTGGTAGTTTTGTGGCAAGTATGTAACGCTAATTAGAGTTTGCGAATATTTCGAATCGTTCGATTTTTGAATTAAACAATGCAGCTAATTATTGTGTCTGAAGTACAGAAATGGCAGTTGTTAGTGTGGGCGAGCCGTGAAATCAAGAGGGAGGAGAAGTGGACGAAACGAAACTACCATAATTATAAAAGTCAACAGGACAATTTCAAAATCGAAATCCAATATCGTGTGGGTTTAATGTGAACCTCCTCTCCTTGAACTCCCTCGTCAGTGTGCTGATAAGCTGGCTAGACAAATCAACTAAATTTTCACCAAACCTACCTATCCAAAATGACTTCTGGTCTCAGAAATCTCGTTTTCGATAATTCGGACAATTTCCCTTTGAAAATGTCTGGTCAATATATCAAATTCTCTGCTGTTACAAAATCTATCCCTTTTGACGTGTCGGGCAACCCTTGGCATTTGGCACCTTTAGACAAACGCTTGGACACCTTTATTTGGAAGTGTATCGCCCTAGGCACTTGCGCCTACACCTTATTTCTTTGGATCGATTTTTATTTTCATTATCCGATCTATGTAAACCGGCGCGATGTCAAAGAAGGACTCATGGCGATAGTCTGGGCATCTGCGTACACAGCCGTGTGTTGTAATCATGTTCTGTTTCTTTGTCGTCGGAACGAAATTGTATACGCAGTCAATCAAACACTGAACATGGTGAAACTTGTGGAAGGTAATTTCTAATTTTGATTCTAAACCAAAACTAAAATATGATATTGGTTGATGAACTTGTGAGGATTAAATTCTCGCTTTTAGTGACGGGTGTTGCCGGAAGTCTGAGGAAAACTTGGAGAAAAGTCGATTCACTTATCGGGCTGATTCGTTTCAACGCATTGTCTGGAGTTATGGCATCTTCGTTTCTTTTTTGGGTTTACTCAGATCACAGGCGATACTTTTTTTCGTTTTTACCAGCGGAATGGAAAATATTTACAAGCTTGAAAATGATTTGTCTCTTGTACGAAGCAACGATCGTTCTACTACAATGGACCGGATTTGTGACCTCCTTCTTCTTTAATATTTTGTACATTGAGGCAATGAACACGGCGCTAAAACACCTTTGCAAATTGGAATCGTGAGAGTACAAACTTATTACGCTTGGGTGAGACATTTTTAATACACGATTTTTTTGGATTTTAGATGTACGGCTGCACAAGGCTGCGGAGAATATCAGAAGCTTCGACTCCTCAACAAATATTTCGAATGTGGATTTGGAATTTTTGGATTGCCACTCTTAAAGATTACGTTCAGCATCGGTGGGCTAATTTCAATTTCTGCAGCAATTAAATTGGTGCACCAATTGGAGCCGGTCGTAACAGCTGTAATTTACATCATTGCATTTAGTCTGCTACTGTTCATTGGCTTAATGTTGCCCAGGGCCGGATTGATTTATCAATCTTCTGTGCAAACAGTGCAATCTTTGTCGAAGAAAAAGGGAGGTTTGGATGCTGAGACAAGGCGGAGAATCTTAAGCTCTCCTCCGATAGGAATCCGCGTTGTGTCATTTTACACGATCGAGCGTGGAACGGCACTAAAATATTTTGGCGTTATGCTCAATAATCTTGCAAATATTCTTCTCGCTTTGAGTGAGCTTTGAGTGAATTTTAAGTTAGGAAATATGTAGCCATTAACTAAATACAAATTAGTAGTTCTTTTACCCAAATTAAAATTTTAATTGGCGTTTGTGTCATTTTGTTGATTAAATTTTAATTGCTAGCACCAGCTCGATATCAGATTATTAAATATATTGATCCGCTTATTCAAAATCGTCTTTATATAAAAACTCAAAAGGTCGTACTATGGCTCTATGAATGATTATGTGAGTGATTAGCTGCAGATATGACTCAAGGCTTCGTCCTTACTTCTCCAAATTTGTCCCCTTTCCTGGGTCCTACAGTCTCGGCTCCTGAATTTTCTACAATGCTCTTTGCGGAGGGCTCAAATGGTGTATACGAATGCCAGCGATGTCATTTTTGCCCGGGAGTAAATTTTTATTTGGGAATTTTGCTGCCTCCAAAGTCAAGGCTTGTGCATGGGAATTGTGAAATCTTTAGTGTCCCTTGCTGTTAAATTATCCTCATACCTAGTGTGCAAAGAGGAAAGAACAACATCCGAATTGCATCTTTGCTAGCTCAGGAATGCTTGACAGAATAATTAAAAAAAAGTGCCAACAGCACAAGAGTGTGGAAACAACGTACTTGGTATTTTAGCAAACAGCGTTCATTCATTTAAAGCAGGTGATTTGGGACTGGGGTAATAGCGTTAAAGTTTGACTCCTTTATCTAATGAAACATTGAAGAGAAAAATGGGAAAGTTTGCTTTTCTTTAGTATTCCGTGTGCTCAAGCTCACGCAGTTATAGAGCAAGAGGTTGGTAATGTCTGCGAAAAATTCAACCATTTTATACCATACAGTCCTCCGGCAGAAAATTGAAGTGGTGTTAAAGATCTTATAATCACTTTAGCTGAGCGGCTTGTGTTCTTCTTTCTCCATCTTTCCAAAACCACCTCTGACTTGGAATGCATTTCCGACATTTTGTTAAAGAACCAATAGTTGATTGTATAGATGGGC
>JAQGCM010002498.1:0-11095 GCA_034699705.1 Hymenaphorura dentifera
GACTACTTTCAGGATTTGAGACCTGTAATTGTAATTGTAATTGATTACTTTGTAAAATAAATGAAGTAATTGTAATTAATTACATTTGGCAAGTAATTGACCCAAGTCTGGAATTTGGGATGGCAAAATGCAGGGCAAGTTGGACAAGAGCAGGTTCTTTGGGTACGGACAGTTTCTATACAGATGCATTGGCGATATGGCGATACACGATTCCATAAGACTAGTGCGTTTGAAATATACAGGGCAGCACGGCTGGACGGTCAACACACTTTTTGCCATGCAGACGTGCACAGTTTCCTCGCAAAAACGATGCAATCAATTTGTTCCTACATTCCAGCTTATTATGAGTTTTGAAAAGACGAATCCGAATTTGGAAAGATTTTTAGTCTGCGATCACTATTCCCATATGGCCAATGTCCATACCCAAAGAATCTCCTCTTGCCCTGGGCAAAATGTAAAATATAAATAATAATGGGAAAGAGAGCAAAAATTATAAACGACAAATAAACGAACGCCAACACATTTTGAGCACTATTTTGTGATGCATGCAAGATGAAAGCGATGAGATGGAAGAGAGGAAGAATGATTGGTTTATTTAAAACGCTATTAAAGATTTTGAAAGTTAAGGTAAATTCAGTTTTATTCGAACAAATGTTTTGACCAAAATGAAGAGTCCACCATGTGGGACAGTGCAAGATGTGCAAGATGTGGGACTGGAAAGACCATTTTCAATTGTTTTAACACTTGGAAGTGATTATTTATAATTAAGCGTCGTTGAGAGGCGAAGATGACGACGACGACGAGGTGAGGGAGTGAGCTGAGGTGGGAACACCCAAACGTCGTCCAATGTTGCGCAGTATTTGACCCCACCACAGCCCGACCCACCTCCCCCACATGGCCCACAACAACAAAAAACAAAAATAACGGCCCATTCCCTTGACCATTTTGACCACTTGTAACTTAGCCAACTTACGTCTAGTTAGTATAATTTGCAAAATATCGTTGCTATCCTTGTCCTTGCTTCACACATCCGTTCAAATAGTTCAAATAGTTCAAAATATACACATCCTACCCTATCCTTTCCTACCATTTCCTAGCATTTGCGCATTGCGCTCCTACTCTACTACTCTATAGAGCCTACTCTACTCTTTAGAGCCGTATCTAAATATCTCAAAATGTCAAAGTTGTGCAATTTGGCTGGTTGGAAAACGTTGGTTGATAATCGAATTTTGGCCGCTGTCGGCTCCGCTTTGCCAACACAATTAGTAAAATAGTAAAATAGTGTGACTCAGACCATACTTTGATCACATCCCTACCATCCCTTGACATCCCTTCACATCCCCTGACATCCCTTAAGAGTACTACTAACAATTAGGACAGTGACGACAACTAGATCCTTATTTTCATGATTAGAATTTGAATCAAATGTGCCGAATGAAATAGTGTGAGGGGTTGGACTCGGTTCCCACCGTCCTCACCTACCCATGACACACTCTGCGCTCTCTCCCTGCCCTACAATACAAATAATAGAATGGGATGCAATTCAATTAGTGCATTAAGTAGTCTCGCCACCACGCACACCTACTAATCTAGTCTGAGTCACCCCAAGTCAACTCTCTTGTCAATCTCTCAGCTTGGCTTATTACTTTCTTAATCAAGTCAGTTCAGTTCACTCTGCAAAACTTTTTTCAAAAACAACATTGCTAAACTAAGACTGTCAAATTGAAATTTTTCTTAATTTTTCTTAATTTCTCTTTCTGGCCACTGTGAAGCCATAGCACTTTTTCACTTTTTGTTTGATGCTGGTTAGTGGTGGTTGGAGGACAAGTTGGACAAGGAGGACCAACAAACGGTTTCATGTCATTTTGGTCTAGGAGAAGAACTAGAAGAGGAATGGGTTGGATTTGTGGGACTGGTGGGTGGGACGATAGGCTAAAGCCGACTCAAGCCTCAATCTCACGTGTTGTTGGGTGGTTAATATAGTTAATAAAATTGAATCTGGCTGGAAGAATTCTGTGCTTAAATATTTAATTCTCATTCAGTTTCTTTCTCTCAGTCTCCCCTCCTTGAACAAAAGAAAAACTCTCAACTCTCAACTGGAAAGTGATTGAACGGACTAAGATTAGATGAAATGGCCAACTTTATTTGATTGGAGTGTTGGCCTTCGAGGCCTATCTCTCTCTCTTCCTCTGTCGCATTAAACGTAGACTTTTTAATTAATTTCTCTCTTTTCTCTCTTTCTCACTTTGTCTGCCTAACTAGCCCACACTCTTCCGTTCCCTCTCGCCGTTGGTTCTTGTTGGAGTGGAGGTGGAGTGTTTAGCGCGGCGCAGCCATGCCGAACTCACGAGCATCGTCCGCTGTGATGTCCCCGTAGCGCCAAACCATGCGATGATTGGTTTGAGCATCGCGCTCAGCTGCTTTGTAGTCGTTCACCTGTCCAACGACCACAAATCAATTAGTACAACTCACCAACCCACCCACCGAGTAAGGAAAGAGTCAACGAGACAAGGTGGGAAGGTGGGCACTGACCAGTTTCTGAAGACGACGTTCCTTTCGATTCTCGACCAGAAGGTAGCCGTCACGAACCAGATTTTGGCAAACGTCTTCCTTTGAGCTCTCGTTGACGAGTGTGACGTACTCCAAGCTCCCAACCTGACGGACGCAGACGCAGAGTTAACAAAGGTTAGGTCAAAGGGTCAAACGGTCAAACCGCATTAACGGTCGTGAGACTAACCTTGTATTCCAAATTCAGAGCAAACTTGCCCTCCGACACGTCGTGCTTGAGAGCAGCCAAAGCATCTGCTGCGTATTCCTCCTGTGTGACAAAGGTTAAGTTGGTTAAGTTGGTTAGTGCGTTGGAGATGGACCTAGGTGGCGCCACCGCCCTACCCACAACTGAAAGACCTGAATGGACTTACGTCGGTGGGAAGCGTGACGCAGGCCAAGACGTAGTCCTTGGCGAAGGGTGGGAGTGAGGCGGAAGCAATGTTTGGAATGGGAGCACACTTGGCAGCCTTGACCTTCTCTCGGTTCCCGTAGTCCACGAAGAGGACGAGGACCTCCTTGTTGGGCAAGTCCTTCTCCACCCGAGCCCGGTACCACTCCCCGTCCACGCTGTAGCGAGCCACGCACAAAGCTCCTAAACCATTCAAACCATTCAAATGAAATGAAACCCGCCTAACCCGCCGTCCAGCTCCACCCGGCCCTTACCTTTCTGCGGCGTGTAGGCTCCCGTGAGCGGCGGGTTCTCATTCAGCTCGCGTCTCAAGTCATTCATGAGTGCCTCCAACTTGTCGCCCTAAACACCAAAGTGACCAAAACCAAAACTGAATCGAGTGCCCTTCCTGCTCATGTGAATTGGTTGAGTTGTTGGCGTGGGCGTGAACTCACCTCTGCTGTGAACTGGACGTAGACGTGGAGTTCTGGGGTGACCTCAGTCACGATCACACTCTTGGGCTCCACCTTGCGCTCGGAACGGTCATCCTCTGGTTTGACCTCGTCCTTCGTCTCCTCATAGTTGAGCCAAATCTGTGCAAACAGAAGATATGCCATGACATGAAGTAGTGGGTGTGAGTGGCCCTCCACCAGTCCACCCGTTGCCCGCTTGCGCCCTTACCTTCTCCTTCCGGGCCTTGGCATTCTCCTCAGCAATTTGCAAGGCGCGGTAGTGCGATGATCTTTCGGCAGAGAAGTGGACCGAGGCCAAGCCCTGCTCCACCAGAGCCACACTCAAGTTCTGTCCCTCCACCCACAGCCACCTGCAAAGACCACAGACCCAATTCACTCCACGCTTTTGACCTTTCGAAGAGGTTGGTTGAGTTAGAAGAGGTCGTCTTTCCAGTCTGTCGTGTGCGCTCTTACCCAACAAAGTTGCCCGCCTTGTCGCTCGACTCGACCTCGATCTCCACTTCGCGCTGAAGACAAAGCTCCTTCGTGAACAAGTGCGAGTCGTCTCCGAACGGGTCTCCCGGCGTCACGACGCCAGTCTTCAAGTCCTCACGACTTGCCTTGGGACAGCTGATGCCACCGAGCAGGAGAGTGATGAGGCGCATCTCGCGTGGAACAAAGATGCGGAGCCGAGAGCCGGAAGCAACGAACTCCACCACGGCGCTCGTCTTCCCCGCCCGTTGAATGTACGGAAGGTATTGCTTGGCCTTTGTCGCATCCTGGCACACAAAATGGTTCAGTTAATTTAAACGAGTTGATGACGAGCGGCACAAAGACGTGACCTAGCCGTGCACTTACCCCGGTCAGGTCGACCACGTGACTCATGGACAACTCCTGCTTCTTCCCGTGCACGCCCTTGGCCGACTTCTGGGCCTTGGCCTCTGCAGCCAACAAGGCGTCGTAGTCGGAGGCACGTTGGTCGTCGTCCTGGCGATGGCGCAGAACGGAGCCCAGCCCCTTGGACAAGAGTGCTTCTCCCACGTTGCTACACAGAGCGACAGACCAATCAACGAGTTAACCAATAATAATAATAATAATCAAGCAGCCTCAGCATACTCTCACACTTACATTCCTTCCGTCTTGATTGTGCAACAGATTTTCTCTGGGAAAGTCTGGTCGTTGGCATTGACGGACGCAGGTTGGATGTAGTCCACAGTCACTTGCACTTTCTTCCCAATCAATTTCTTCCTCAAGAACTCTCTTGCCTCGTACATGTATGGAATTTCATAAAGCGGACGCTTTGGGCGCGCCACCACAGCCTTGTCGCCGTCGCCGACTGGGGCGGCCAACCTGAAGCAAAGGCAGCATTTTAATTATTTAATTGCTCAATTAGCTCAGTTGTCAATGGGTAGGTGTGTTGTGTGGGCATTACCTCGGAGGACGGAATGAGGCCAGGAAAACCTTCTTGCTCGTTCCGTCAGGCAGCTTGACTTTGATGGCATCTGCGTTGACGATCTCCAAGACGGTGGCCACGAACTCTCGGCTGAACTGGGCGTTGCGCGCAGCGGAAGCGACTGGCGCTTGGTGATCCTTCCAGATCTTCAGCTTCTTCTCCTTGGCGAACTTCTCGGCCGCACGCAGCTTCTCAGCGCCGCCGGACACGACGCCCATGGACCAGTCCATGCAACGAGCGAACCCCTCTTTCAGCAACATCTCCGCGATGTCCCCGTTCTACCACGACACACACACCATGCACACAGTGGCCAAGACAGACAAAATCAAAGTAAACTTACGGGGTGGAGGATGGAGCCAATGAAGTTCTGGTTGTTGACAGACTCGAGGATGATCTCCACGTCGCGCTGGAGGAGACGGAGCTGGGTGAAGTAGAGTGCTTCCTCGGAGAAGGGCTGGACGGACGTCGGGTCCGGCTTGCCCTCACTGTCCAAGTTCACGCCAGGAGACTGAAATCGGCACAAGGGGCACATGGGTTAATAGCTGCTCAACTCAGTGCCTACAGCACTCACTGCCTATAGAATATTCTAATGGCACTTACGCGCACGCCGCTCAACATGACGGTCACGTAAGTGAAGCCGCCAGGGGTGCTCAGGAAAGCGCGGACCGTTGAGCCGTCGCGAACGTGCTCGATGACCGCAGGAATTGGCTTCCGCCCCATCTTGTCCACAAAAGCACGTGTGTTGTCCACTTGCCAGCAAATCTCACGAACATGACTCTGGAGCAAACAAAAGATTAGTCTCCTTCCTGCCCACCTCTGCTCCTCAATGTGCTCGAGCAGAGCAGAGCACTGAGTGCACTTACCTCCGGAGGGTCAGGGCCCCAGCGCCCGCGCCCATGAGCTCTGGCGTCGTCCTCAATCATAATCAAGTTGGTCATGTCTCCCTTACTCTCACGGCGGACCGTGACGAGTCCTTCTGCCACGATGGAAGCCGCCACGTTCTCGCCACTCTCCATCTCCTGACCCAGAAGCACGGTTCCGTACTCTCTTCCGGTTCCTGGCACGCGGTACTCGACGCTGAACCAGATGTCACGACCCACTAATTTCTTGCGCAGGTACTCGCGACTCTCCCAAGCCCACGGCTCGTCTTTCGTCTCGTCACTGCAATCGTCAAACCAACCACAAATTATTAAGAGTCGTCAAGCGTCAATCACCAATCACGTCCACCAATTCTCTAATTCTATTCAACGCAAAGTGGGCAAAGTCTGCAAAGTGAGCAGAGAGAGAGAGCTATTCATGTTTAGAGCACTGCCGCTACGGCCGCTACCTAAAAAAAGAGTGTCCACTCCTTTGCATACCTAACAAATGTATCAAATGCATAAATGCTTTTGATACCTAAAAAGCTGGTGAAGGAGAGAGGTAAAACAGGGGTAATTCTAGTGCAGTGCTACTCCTATTGGTATCTAACAAATGAATGATTGTTCGGTTCTTGGCCGGGGGGTGGATGGTTGGTGGCACACTCAAACTCATAGAACAATGAGTTGAGCCTGTCCCCTGTCCCCATCCAGTTGAAAAAGAGAACAAGTCAAAGTCAAACTCACTTTTTGGTGCGACGTGCTAAGCGCGGCGCCTGGATATTGGACAAGTTCAACTGTCTCTCTGGCGGTGGGCCACCTTTGGGCTGTCCTCGAATGATGACCGAGTCTCCGGACAAGACCTAGCCACCACAGCCCAATCAATTAAATCTCAGCAATGTCAACAATTAAAACTGGAGTGGAAATGGAATTAATTGAAGGGGTGTTACCTGCTTGACGATGCCACGGAAGAACTGGTGAGCCGGCGGGGCCGGGGCCGGAGTCTGTCCACTCATCATAGGGACTACAGAGACGACAAGACTGGACACGAACGGAATTGCCGGAAGCGCTCCACTTGACTCACACGTCAACTGATTCAACTGATGTCAACTGGTGCCTAGTGCCTGGTTCCTAGTGTAGGACGTGAACAGGTGTCAACTGCAAACAACGAGCAAAACAAATCACCAATAGCAACAAGTACAAATACCTAACTTGTCTCGTCCTGTCTGCTCCTGTCTCGTCCTGTCTCGTCCTGTCTCACTGTCTGTCAACTCAAAGCAATGCAAAAAGGGCTCGAACTAACTAGGGAAAGTTGAGCGTATGGCAGGACCGTTGGCCAACCGGCACAGAAATATGGTGAGAAATGGGAGCAAAGAACTGACAGGAGCAGGTGTGGAGGATGAGCTCTGACCTGTGATGTGACTGGGGTGCGATGACTTTGATTGTTGCGCTTACCTTTTGACCTTTTGGTGGAAGATTTGTTGTGCCGGTGACTGGGTGACGCGTGGAACAAGTGCGGTGAGATGAGGAGAGTTGGAAGTGTTGAAGTGAAGTGAATGGACTTTTGGTTGGTGCCGTCGTGCCGTGCAGCTTTAGGTTAGGTTGTGCGAGCGGAGTGGTGAGTTGGTCCTGCTCCGTATGGCGACGAGCTGACGACGGGATGGGAGCAGATGGGAGCCAAGGACGTCGCAGTCGTGGTTGACACGTTGCAACTTCCAACCGCACTCACCCTCTGTTACCGTCACTCACCACAATTCATGCTTCATATTCAATCAACTCAGTTCAACTCACAACTATCCATCCACGTCCTATTCAGTTTTGTCGTTTTGTGCCTAGGTGCTAAGTGCTAGGCTCCAATCCAGTCGCTCCTAATCATCTGTTCCAAGTTGTTCAGAATGGTTCAATGTGCTGTGGTCGTGGTTGCTTTTGCTTTTGTTGTTGGAGTTGTTGGAGTTGTAGAAAACTACAGCAATCATTATGAACAAAGGTTGGGCAAGTCAACAAGTGGGGCAAGTGGGGGAAATGAAGAGGAGTAAGAAGAGAAGGTGGTGCTGTTGGTTAGATTCACTTTGAATTTATTTCCCTTTGGACGCTCTCAAATCAAATAAAAGATTCAGTTTTGGAATGGGTGGCAAATGGCAGAGGTGGCAAGGGTCAGATGTGAGTCAAACGCCACAGCTCCACTTGACACACTCACTCCAAATCCCAAAAGCCCAAAACTCAACACAACCAACACTCACCAAATTGACCAAATGTTAAAACAAATTGATCAATACAAAATTGTTCAAAAGATCCACAAATGTCCACCCATCGCGTCGCACCTGTCCGAATTGAATTTTCCGTCTAAATTGTGGAGCTGGTAGAGCAGTGCACAAGCAGAATGCATTCCAATTTTAAATGAAATATGGATTAATTAAAATGTGGAAGTGAATTTTGGTGGATTGACCGGCGCATATGTGTGGGTTGGATTCGTAGTCAAGTGTTTGGAGGAGAGCACGCACTCCCATCTCCCAGCGCACCGGCCCGGAGAGTCTCAAATCCAATTTTGGAATCGAGACGGGAGGTGGTGGTGAGGAGCTTTTTGGGTCCTTGCGCTCGCTCCCGGCCCGCACGCAACTCCCCTCCCAGACTAGAGCAAAGAGTCCACGGACAAAGCAAGACAGGGTTTCGCAAGCATTTCATTAGATCACTTTAGGTCGCTCTTCGCAAGCACGTGCGCGGTAAATTGCTAAATCCAACTTGATTATAAAACACATTCCCACCCTTCGCCTTCTTTTCGCCTTCTTTATGCACTTTATTTCATTTTTACACACTGCAGCGCCCTAAACTATTTGGTGACCGTGCCAGTCTGCCGTCTACTTGGAGTGTCCGGTCCGAGTCCGAGACGTCCTAGCAGGGCATGTTTCTCTCGCAAATGAAAGAATGCAATAACTCTCTTAATTGGTCAAAGTACGACACGTTACATGCAGGTCTTTTGTTGTCGTTTGCTCATGTTCTGCTTCGGACACTTGGGAGTCAAATATTTGATGAGTGGATGAATTTGTTTGCATATGTTTGACTCTTGTGCATATTGTTGGACAGTGCTACAAGTTCAAAATGACCAAACCCCATTGCCCAAGCTGGGAATTATGGGAATGAGTGGAGTGGAGGCCAAATGAGACTTTCTTGCTGGAGCAGAACGCCGTGTGCTGTGCTATTCGTGCAGATGCAGGCCATTCATTCGGTTTCTCCATCAATCTCGTCCATGTGCTCTTCTGTCACGTGGTCAAATCAATTGTTCCTCTTTGTCGGCTCTGCCGTGATCACAAATAAATTAATAAGTTTTAAGAGCATCCCACTTTTGCAACTACATCCAACTCAACTTGAGTCTCCAAGTCGGCCACCAAAAACTGCAACATTCAAATGAGACGCCACAGCGGCAGATGCTCAACTTGAGAATTGCATAATGTTTGTAATAATATTTGTTTAGGCTCAACCAAACGACTAGGCACGTTCGGGACGCTGCTCCTCACAATTTGCTCATTTGCCCGTTTGCTCGGAATAAGTAGTATTAATTAATCAAATGCCACAATGCCACATTCCAAGTTTTAATTGGTCCAAATGGATGATTCGCAAAATTGAAATTAAGTGGAAGCCGATGGTTGGATATGTGGAGAGTTGAGCAGAGTTGCGAACCAATGAGATCCGAATCGGATTCCTCAGATTTTGTTTGCAAGAGTCTAGACTGACCAACTATTATGCCGGCGCGGCTCACATTCTTACATATGTTGACATCTAACTGCATATGTAAACAGTTTAATTGGTTGGCCAATTGGCCAAAAATGCTCGAGTAATTGGTGAGAGTTTGACTGCTGGACTGGACTGGAGTCATTCGTTTCACTTTTGTGTGCATTGCAAGGAATTGAGAGGATGGTGGGCGTGGGTGGTGGACAAGACAATGGACTTGGTTTTCATTTGTGGACTCACTTCAGTAGTTGGCTCTTTTGTCCATCATCATCATTGTCATCACTCTCATCACCTCAACATATCACAAAATTGGGCAAAATTGAGTCTCGTGATTCGTCAATGACCAAAAAGACCAAAAAGTGAATAAATTCCATTTTGGTCCGTATCACGTCACTTTCTCACCTGTCACTTTTCACAAGGCAAAAGGGCAAAACAAACCCACGACGGTGATTGCTTCCATCCACATCCTCATCCCCTCATGCCTCACCTCAAAAAATTCAAAACTGGGCTCTTCAATTCTTAATATTTTTCATTCTTGGACCAAAAACATTTAACCACGTCCTGTCAAACTAACAAAATCCTGGGTTAAAGCCTATACTATACAGATTTCCAGCACCTTCGAGCTTCATTCAAATTTTTTTTTGCAAAAAAATTGTTTAGCCAATCTTTTAAAATATTTTTTTTGCTAAATTTTAAAATTTTGCTTGGCCAAAATTGATAAAGTTGATTTTTGTTGAAAATGCACGGTTTTGAAAGATTGGGAGGGGGGATGTGGCCAAATGTTGAGCTTTTTATCTATCCAAGAACGAAAAATTCGGGTGGACCTACCTACGAGGTGTGGTGTTGCGAATTGAAGAGGCCAGTTGTGAGTTTTCTGAGGTGAGGACTCGTGAGTGAGAGCTTCGGATTGTCTGCACAGAATAAACATTAGATTGAGGTTCCCTTGTGACTTGCGGGTAATTGAACGAGTTTTTGGACGCGATGCACAAGAATTAACAGAAATTGACACAATGACGACAATGAGATGTGGAACTAACGAGGGAGGTACTCGAGGTGCAACACACCGATTTAGCTGAAAAATTGTGATCCGTTAGCAAAAAATAAATAAAAAATAGTAGCATCTTCACTTTCTCTGAATGGACAAAAAAAAATTTTGGTCCAAAAAATTTTCATGGGGGGGAGGGACCCCATGAAAGTTGAAAATTCGAATGTTAAATCCCATTTACTTTTTCAAGAAATGTCGTACTTCGCGAATACATAGCTCATCATGGAAAACCATGCTTTGACTAGGTTCGAACTAGAAACACATAAAAATTGACAAAACTCAACTTTTGTTTCTATTATTTATTATTTGTGTTAATACTAGTGAAAAATTGAGTTTTGTCAAGTTTTATGTGTTTCTAGTTCGAACCTAGTCAAAGCATGGTTTTGCCATGCTGAGCTATGTATTCGCGAAGTACATTTCTTGAAAAAGTAAATGGGATTTAACATACGAATTTTCAACTTTCATGGGGTCCTCCCCATGAAAATTTGTTGGACCAAAATTTTTTTTTTGCCCATTCAGAGAAAGTGAAGATGCTACTATTTTTTATTTATTTTTTGCTAACGGATCCATAGTTGACCGCACTCGCGAGTGCTGAGTGCTCAGGAGTGCGCGAGGGGCCCTCAGCAC
>JAQGCM010002499.1:0-11088 GCA_034699705.1 Hymenaphorura dentifera
TTCCAGCAAAATCTGGAGAAAGTTGCAGTTGAAGAGAAATGAATTAAGGGCAAAAGTGGAGAGCAGAGCTGCAGCAGCAGCAGCAGCAGAACCTTTGAAATCAAGTCAATTTACGTAACATGCATTCAAATTTTGATTAAAGAAAAGTAGAGCAATAATTGTTTCCATGTGTTGCTCCAAATTTGCACAGCACTTTCTTGTCAATTTTTCAAGTGCACTATTCGGATTTTCAATCAAATCCTGCTACTATTACGCAAGAGTTTTCAATGAGCAAAAGTTAGCAAAATTTGAATGGAAGAGTCCACACCACATGTAGATTTAGGAAAGGACTGGCGTAACGCCCACGTCGACGTTGACGGACGTAACACGAATGACATGACGTGACATGACATGAATGGGATTTCATTAAACTCAAATTATGAAATTCCAACCCAGCCTCCAACTAATTCGATTCAATTTATTTCAACAACAAGGCAGGGCAGGGCGTAAAGTTTAACAAAGTGATGACCTGATCTGATCTGAATCCGATCCGACGACGACCACCAAAGCAAACACATTGCAAACAATGAATGGCGCGGAGTACAATGAATCGCTTTAAACTACAACTACTACATGATCATCACCGAACCGAATTGGGTGACGGGTTGGGAGCTGAGAGCTAGCCAGCCGGGCCTTAGCAGTAGCAGAGATTTGGGCCTAGAATCTGATTTGAGCTTGAGCTCGAGCTTACGTAATGTTCCGTACCGTAGCGTATACATGAAATGCATGAAATGAAAGGAATCTGGTGCGTTGCGTTGCGTTGTACGTACATATTTGGAGTGAACAATGTACAATGTTGTAGCGAATTGTGACGATACGCGCACTACATGGTCTAGATGGTTTGGATTGATCCGTAATTTCAAAGCTATGCTAAAGGAATTTAATAACGTGAAATGTTTGGGTGCTCCTGGGTTCCTGTTCCTGCGTCACACTCACTCACTCAGCTGAGCTGCTTTTCAGGGTTGGCTTTAGAATTTAGCTAAATTCGTAGAACCAACACCAGCACCCCCACAACCAGCACGAGCAGTCCGATAGCTTTCACTAGGTGAAAGTAGGTGAACGTGAAAGTGAAAGCAGAGCTACAGCTAGAGCTGATTTTGTAAAACCCATGCATTGCATTGGGTTGGATTTGATAGACGTCCTAGTCCATGTACAGTGCTACAGACACAGATCTGTTCTCTTCAACAGAAACTTTTGCAGATTTCCTATCTCCGAATAGCTTCTCGTTGAGAATTAGGTAGGTGGCTTTGGGTTTATATACTGCACATGTCTGCTTGTATTGCTTGCTGAACTAGTTGTTGCTAATGATTTATAACCCCATTGTAGTCCTAGTCATCATCCTTGTCGGCTCAGCTAGACCAACACCACTGTGCTGGGTGCTGGATCGTTTATTGCATCCCTTCAAGCTTAGGCCAGGCGACTAGGCATTTATTACGCACTGCACTGCAGGAGCAGGAGGGATTCCTGCTATATTGGCAAGGAAGAGATTGACGTGGGATCAAGAGAGAGCTTTGGACCCACTAATATGTTTTGAATTAAAGTTGTTGACATCGTGAGCTTTGGGGTCTAGCCAGGGATCAATTCGGGTTTTAACTGACTCGTGTGTGGCTGTGCCATGTGATAGCAACTCAATGAAGGACGGGACGGGAAAGGCTACTGGGCCAAACAAGAAGAATCTGACTCGTTTTTTCTTTGTATTTTTTGCATTGCAGTGCAGTGCACTGATTTTATTCGACTCTTAGACAAGCTTAGACTAAGACTAGACCTCTTGCAATTCGAAATAAATACACGCCCGCCTTTAGTCTAGTTGTTTAAAATCGATAGATTGGAATGAATTATAGGACCTATCGAGAAAATAATAGGCAGTCAAAGTAATCTGCCAGTCTGCCTGCCTGCCTGAATGTCTTGACACAAGGGCAAAGCGAAAGCAAAAACACCCGCTCCCGCACCCGACTTTCTTCAATATAATAGACAAATAGGGTAGGTGAGACTAAGCCAGGCCTTGTAATTTTGTGCATGCCAAGAGAAAGCAGCAAAGGAGGAGAAAGTAGCGGAGAGAGACCTGACAATGGGAGAGAAATACAATCAAATCAAATGGAATGGAAATGTTATTAAGGGCAAGGTGTGCTTTCTCCCGACACACTACGTACATGGGTAAATGTGTTTTTGTTTGGCTCGGCTAGGCTCCACAGTCCACACGGACAAACCGACAAACCTGAAAGACCCGACACACCGACGTACGTACGTACGAACGAACGAAAACCGTTCCATTTCCACTTCAATCCAATTCAAGACTTCCAAATACAGACAAAGGTCTGGCTCTAGCTCTTCCTTCCTGAATTCCATGATTACATGGCCGGAAATAAGTACAAATTACAAGGAGCCAGCCTTTACCACACACACACACACACACCGCGGACACACTCACATTAAGCCTAACTGTAGCCATGTAGCATGTAGCCCTAGCCGCACATTCTTTAGTTGAATTTTCACCCACAAAGTAGTAATGACCGTGTAGATTGTGCAGAAGATTTCCCACAAAAGAACTATGTACTTACTACCTTTGAGCTACGTGTTCACACACACATGGTCATTACGGTTCGGTTCGGTTCAAAATTTCATCAAGGCATGGCATGGCACACAACAATGTAATTAGTTAGAAAAAAATTGCTAATAAATGTGGAGTAATTAGCAATTAAAATGTCAAATTTATTTGCAATTCATTTGCAAGCACGCAATTCGCTACGGCTCACGTTCATTGGGCTGTATATTGATTGGGAATGCAAAATAATAATTACTACATTTCTATAAATAATAGAAATGCATGCACTAGCATCAGAGCTTTGTTAATTGCTATTCGCTAGCTAAGCATGCATGCGTGCATTTGTCGAGTTGGATGTGTACTTGAACCGGGCCTTTATCTCCAAACCAACGTCCGACTAAAAATGACCTTGACTCCGTAACATGTTAGGTGAGCTAAATTTATATGCTTATAATTGTGGGGGAAGGGTTAGGAGCCAAAAAAAAATTTTTTTTTTGACTAGGCTCGGCGCTCATATCATCATCGCACGAAGAGCAGCAAAAACTCTTAAAATACTTCAGTACAGCCAGACATAGGAAGCAAACAAGTCAAGTGAATGTGAATTGTGTTGACTGCAAAATCATGAATTCCGAGCATTTATCTACCGGTAGGGAAAAATTGTTCAGTGAAAATTTTCAAATTTGTAATTAAGTTTAGAAGACTTGGGTTAAATTAATTTGTTTTTCTAAAAATACATTGGATTGTAGGTTCAAAATGTCCGCCAACAAAGGACGGGCTCTTGAGAATTTACAACATGAGATATTGCCCATACGCTCAGCGCCCAATTCTCGTTGCTCTGGCCAAAGGAATTCCGTGAGATTTTTTTTTCTTTGTTCACAAGTTTGAAATATTTCATTTTGGTTTCATTGGAAAGTGCGAAATTTGAAATGAGAATTTTTCTGATTGCTTTGCTCTTTAGATTCGACACTGTCAATTGCAATTTGAAGCAAAAACCAGAGTGGCTATTCCAAATGAACCCTGAAGGCAAAGTTCCAGTCCTAGTCGTTCCTGGCAAAGATCAGCCAATGAATGAGAGCTTGATCATTGCTGACTATTTGGATGATGGGTTTCCTGGAAGAAAATTACAGGCTGAGGACCCTTTTCTGCGAGCTTTGGACAGGATGTGGATTGAAAAATTTAATGCCGTTAGTTGTGGGATAATTTCAATCAATTAATTATAACGCATTCGTCATCATTTCAATTTCAAACAACAAAAATGTATTGAATTTTGCTAATTTTTCTGCAGACGATCGGACTATTTTATAGATCCGTGTACAACACTTGCCAGTCAGATGGTGGGGCACAGGTGGAACTATTGGAGAAATCATTCCAAGTTTTTGAGGCAGAGTTGGGACGTAGACGGACTTTGTTCTTTGGAGGTATTTTTGCACAGTTTTGCTTCACTTTTGTGCAAACTGAAATCTTGTCAATCGAGAGATTAAAATAATTTTTGATTAGGGTCAGGCTCACCCGGCATGTTGGACTACATGATTTGGCCTTGGATCGAACGCTTGCCAGTCGTTCAAAAATTTTACCCGGCACAGTTTGACTTTGGCAAATTCCTAGCCCGATACCCACTCATAGTAAGCAATTCTTGATGATCACAAGATCGTCTCACGTCACAAAACAAAGTCTTCTTCTGCTTAATCGCTTATTAATTAATTTTTTAGGCCAAGTGGCATGAAGGTATGAAGAAAGACTCTGCCGTTTCGGGCTATCTCATTGACCCGGACATTCATTACGAGTACGCTCTGAGCAGCAAGAACGGGGCTCCAAACTACAATCTCTTGAGCTGAGCTGAGCTAAGCTGTACAATCTCAAAAATAAACTGAATAAAAACGCTTTCACCGAATTTCACCGAAAATCTGATCTACCCGGCAAAATTCTCTTGCATTATTCCTTCATTTCGTGGCCTGGCCACCGAATGCCCTGCCATGCCTGCAAAGCCCGCCCCGAGAAAATGACAAATTAGCTCAATATTCTCCTCTTCTTTACATGCTAAGTAGCTTGGCGAGTGCGGCCGGCGCGGATCGAGAGAATTGTCGATCGACTAGGAGAGGTGTTTGCAAAGAGAAAAGACTCGCTTTCACCAAGTTGACAGTTGTAAATGTTTCCGACACTGTCTTTGCCGTACTAAGAGGAAGAAAGCGGAGCCGGGTAAACCCAGCCAGCCAGGCAGGCAGCCCAGCCCAGCCCCGACAATTTGTGCAAAATGCAGTGGTGTCAATGACTGTGCTGTGCTATGCTGGACTGGCAATATTTCGGACGTCGAAATGGCGACGATGGACTCATTTTTGCCATAGCTGTGGCTCTGGCTGTGGCTATGGTGGTAGGTTTGATATTTAGAGACTCAACCTGGGCGGCTTACCTTGGCAGGCACAATGGCAACGGCGGCATGACATTTCTTAGGGCTTTAAAAGAGACGACGACGACGACCACATCGAGATCGAGTGGTGGCCGTCGTAGCCGTCGTCGTCGGTGGCCAAAAACTGTGTGCTATGTGGGTCTTTGGCCTCCACTACTTTTTTTTCTCTCGAAACTACTTATGACTTATGAGAGAGACTCAGGAGTAGGAGCAGAGCAGAGCAGAGCAGAGACTCAAAGAGAGCTGTGGTAATAGCTGAGGAAAGGAGAAAATGACTTGAGAGAAAATAACTCATGTCAAAATGGGAAACTTTCACCCAAAGACAATCTTACCCAAAAACTTCGTTTTGTTAGCCGTCATCCCCCCCTCCCTGCCCAGCCCAACTGAACGAACACTGAACTCCTTTACGACCGACAGACTTAGTCCGTCCAGAGACTGACGACGACGACTAAGACGGCGACTACGCGATCCATTGTCACTTTTCATATTTCACCTAGAATAGAAAATCTACGCTCGAGCACGTGTTCCTGGCACCTGGGCCGTTCTTGCAAGCAGGAAGGTGTGATAGCGAAGAACATCCGCCAAGTGCCACGTGACAGCATCATCAGTATCAGGCTGGCTGTGGATGAGAAGGAGACTTGAGTTGATGGACAATTTTTGGGATAGGGATCAGGAAGAACTTCATAAATGTCACCTTTATTGCCCATCCCTACATTGAAATGAATTTCAAATTGTAAGATTGCGACACAAAAAGGGTCGGTCCGGTCCGACTGTGACACTTGGTTCAATTTATACTCATTGCTAAATTTCCACACAGTGCACAGTCTGCACAGTCACCCTTGGCTTGGAATTGAATTGGAAAAAACTCAAATTTCCATTCATTCCATTTGAATAGGTTTCATTGCTTGGCACTTTTAACTATTTTATTGGGTAGCTTAGCTCTAGCAGCTCAAGCAGCAGCAGCTCAAGTGGGAAGTGAGAGTAAATTGATTGTTGGAAGCTCGTAACTCGTAAGCCAGCCAGCCAGGCTTGCCTTGCCTGGCAACAAAAAAAGTGGGGGGGGGGGGGGAGGCAAAGAAAGGCAACGAATGATGGAGAAAGTAGAAGAGAAAGTAAGTGAAAGTACAAATTGGCTATTCCATTGCATTGCAAAGTACAGAATGGACGTACAGGGCTGGACAAAATCGTTCCATCGTTTTTCTTGTCCTCGTCGGACCTCGGAGAAATGGTCCTAGCTAGATTCGGGTGGAAAAACTTCTTCAGGGCTTTCCTACATAGTATGTATTCCTAGCCGTGACTGAAGTCTGTCGCTCTCCATCATTGTTCCGGGTGTGATTTCAATCGAGAGACAAATCTCTGGACATATTGTAGTCCCATTTTGTAGAGACTCGCCGCTCTACAAAATCCTCTGCCCTGGCGTCCGTCCACCTTTAAGAAAATCTCCTGGCCATGCATGCCATGGAAAAAGCAATAGCAAAAGCAGCAGTACAAAGAGGACGAAATGGGACTGTAAATCTCGACACAGAAAAGTAGTCGAATACGTTCTGGGCCTGGGTGAAAGCAAGTAAGAGCACGAAAAAAGCCCTCTTCAGTTCAACTCAGCTCTCCACCACTTTTTTTCCTACCCCTTTCCTTTTGCAAGTCCAAACTTGTTCTCCCTGGCTGCTGCTGGGATGCTGTTTGAGTAGTACTACAAGTCCTGGTGCATTTTTCCGGACAATTAAATCAAGACTGCAGCATGGTCGTGAAGTCGCGAGTTGTTGTGTGTTGAGGTTGTGCTGTGCTGTGCTGCGCTGAGATCCAATGGGAAATGGGCAATGAAATGGCCACTCTACTCTTGTTGCGAAGAGATTTTCCTTCCTTTTTTACGCTCGCAAGCTACACTCTCAAGCAAGAAAAACTGAGGCAGGCAGGCAGGCTAGGCATGGCTCTTCGTCTTCAAAAAAAAATAAACTGCTGCTAAGAAATCTGAGACAAGACGAGAGTCGTTTCACTTTAATTTCGTTTTCACTCTCCACCGAGTCAAATAACTTGAATTCTTTCCTCTGATCTTCGCTGTACTGCTGCTCTCATAGTTCAAAGCAGCCACGCTCTTACTTATGGTTTGTCTGCCCTTTTTATATTTTTACAGTGTGTTTCTTGTCTATTCTAGGATTTGTGGGACGTTTGAGCTCCAGCTCATCTCATCTCAGCTCAGCTCATCAGCAGCAACTCTGTGTGAGCCTCTAACGGTTGCGTTTGTAGTGTATGCATGTCGAAACTGAGTGCCAATAACTTTAATTGAACCTCCAAGTTCCTCACGAGGCAGGGTAGGACCTTCTAATGCTACAAAAATTAGTCAGGCTTGGCTACTAGCATCAAGTCGACTTCGACTTTGTTCAATGTTCTCCTTTTCCCCCAAAATGGCACTCAAAGTGTCACGCCCCCGCCCCATTTTGAAAACAATACACTGCACAACAAACACGACAGGTGTGCAGACACCGCGCCACCGACCACCGTGCCGCGTAAGAACGGGGTACGACGATGCTATGGAAATTTTGTAGGTTCTCCTCCTTCACTTGGTGCGAAGTGCAGCAGTGCAGTGAGAAGAATCAAGTGCAAAAAACTGTGCTGTGCAAAGGACAAACCTTATGTAATACCTTGAGTAATCTGTTCAACAAAGGGCCGGGCCCGCCTGGAGGAGGCAGGAGAAAATTTTGATGTTTTGAAGAAAACTCAACTCGACGTCGAGCCTGAACGAGCTGAGCGCTGAGAAAACTTTCTTTGACTGACTTTCTCTTTGCTTGCTTTCACTCTCGATTTACTCATCATCTTGTGCATGAGAGGCACTACTCCTACTACATGTGTGTGAATAGATGTAAAGAACGTGAGTTAATCTATCTTTACATACGCACGCACGCACGCACGCACTTCCAGACTCCTCTCCTCTCTCCCTGCCTGCTCCTCCTTGAGAATCCATAAAGAGAAAGTTGAGCCGCCGTTCTTTTTTTAAATCTTCTCGGCGTTGTGTTAGTTCTCACGCCAAATCTAATCTGTCTAGCGCTAAATCCACTCACACTAGAGTCACACTCGCATCCAACCTATGCATGCATGTTTGTAGTCAGAGTCAGAGCCAGAATCTTTAGACACGCCGCCAGTACGTACGAACGTACGCACTTTGAACACACAAAAAAGCATATTAAAAAGACCTAATCAGCAAAGCGGGTCGCATTTTGCATTTTAAATTTTCAAATTACAAAGGAAGGTGGCTAAATGCATACATACTCGTACACGTGGAGAATGTGAAAATGAGGTTTTTGGATTAGTCGAGATGTTCTGTGCAGTGGACTGCGTGCATCAGGGACTGACTCGACTAACTCGACTGACTCTCTGATTGCGTAAGATTTTATCAGGGTCGGGCCAGGTTCGTGCCCTAGCCACAAAGAATTTATAGTCAACTAAAACTCAAATTAGCACGTGACACGAGACTACATGACATGTGAAGGCGCGATGGGATGGCATTGGCATTAGCAGTCGTCAGCCGCCTAAAGGCCAGGGCAGGCCAGGCCATGTTGTAAATGTAAATGTACGATGTTGTAAGTGTAAAAGAGCAAAGTTGCGAATCAACTTCAACGTGCTGCCCTGCCCTGCCCTCAGCCCACGAAATGGAAATGTATTTCTCATAAAGAACAATGACTATGACTCGACTGTGGCGAGAAAGGCAGGCGGGTAACGTATGTAAGTTGCCCGTTGCTCGCGAACTAATGTGAATGTTGGCGTCTACTTGTAGCTTGGCTTGGTTTGGCTTGAAACTCATCCTCTGCCATTCTGGTTTTCGGGTTTTTCGGGGAATGGAGCAAGACGAGGCAGCGAGAACTCAAGCATCAAGCTAATATTCCATAACTGTGTAAATTCCACTTGCTCTACTCTGCTCTGCGCTTTTAGATTAGATTCCCACACTTTAAAGACTGACTTCAGACTAGACTGACTGAGTTTCCAACAGCTCTAAAATTCCATTACAGCACATTACATCACATAACATCACATCATATTACATTGCACTGCACTGCACTGCACTCCACTCCACTACGAAAGTCTAGGGACTTGACGCTCCCTCTCCACCACGTCCATGCATTTATTATTTAGAAAGCTCAAAGATTGTCGAATTTGCCGAGGATATATCGCATCGCAGCATGGTTTTGAATTATTTTTTTGGAAGCTCATAAGATACCCCAGTTCATCTGGCCTAAAAAAACATGACGGGTGAAAGTTTGACCAAAATTTAGGGTCAATTTAAGTAAACAATAAACAAGGGCAAAAGCAAAATGAAAGAAGCTGCCAGCCAGAAATATGCGCTACGCAAGATGGGAGAAAGTGATTTGAGTTGGACCTAGAGCTGGAGCTATTAGTGTTACATAACATAACATAACATACCTCCTCCCTGCCCTCCTGCCCCGTCGTCCTTTAATCACTCTTATAAATTATGAATAATGGGCGCCGAGGCAGGCAGGTATTTTGTGCGCTTAGCTCACGTACTCGTTTCGAAAAATAGAGCGCGTTCCTAGCATTTCTGCACTGGCTGAGTCGAGTCATGACTCATGAGTTGTGTTCAGGAAAAGGAATAAGAGGCAGGCAGGCAGGTAAAAAAAAGATAAAAGTAAGACATACGTTTTCCACCCCAGAACATTATCTGGAGAAGAAAATCTCAACTCAACTTTTTTCATTAGAACCAGAAGACTCAGCCACGTAAATCACTCACGAGCAAGCAAGGAGCAAGTAGTAGGCAGTAGGTAGAGACAAAGATTTGAAGAATCCCTTCATAACTATGTGTGTGTGTGTGTGTTTGGAGGAAATGGGGAGAAAAATGTTGAACGAATTCATTACGTGACGTGCTGGAGCTGGAGCCGTGCTAAAATGTTACGTAACATTACGTAGCGACGCAGCGTACAAAGTCATCTGCCCTGGTTCCGGCATTAGGTCTGTGCTTTTTGCTGCTGCTCTTTAAGGACTCTTTTAGAAAAATCATCTAATAACTATAACTCATACTATCTCATAATGCATACATACGTGCAATGCAGTGTGCCCCCATGAATTATGAGTCACGAGCAGTTCGACGAGGAATTCTTGGCGGCTGGCTGGCTAACTTTTTTAAGGGGAATTTTTGCAAGATATTCTAATAGTATCCAAATGAAAGAACTAGGAGCGGGTGCGGGAGCGGGTAGTGCCCGTTCGGTTTTAGTCAAGCTGAAGAGAAAGCTGAGGAGAAAGTAGAAGAGCAAGAGAATCTTTAAGGCAATAAGGGAAAGAGTTTATGGGTGGTTTAAATGGAAGAAAAAATCGTGGAAAAGTCATCCTAGTTGGCCATGGTCGTCGTCGTCGACTTAGTCGTCGTCATCTTAGAAATCAAATGCTATATTCACGTCATCTCCTCTTCCTCTAATAGCCTCCACAAAAGTAAACGTTTACTAACAGTGCAACTTTGTGTAAAAATCTTTCTTCCTGAGCTGAGACTTGACTCTTGCGACAAGGGAAGCTTGTGACATGTCGTACTCGTAACTGGACTCTACTCCAGCTGTGCCATGCCATAATTTTTTTATACTGTACAACCAGATTTCTTAGTTACAAGTATCTTTAAATGTCAGGGCAAATTGTGACTGTAGTTGGTCAATTTTCGTGGCTTGAAATGTGTGCCGATTTTAGGTTTTTCCATTTCGTACACTTTCGGGTTGGAAATGACAGTATTTTTCCTTGCTCACGTCCGCTCAAAAAAATTGAGACCACTACTCGTTTTTTTTTGCAAGTTTTGAGAGGTTTTATTGAAAAAAAATTCGAATTTCTACAAGAGGCTGAAATTTGCACAACTACGGGAAATTAGAACACAAGCGTTTTTACCTACGAATTTTGAATTTATTCCTTTGAAAAGGAATAAAGAAATGTACTTGCACTATGACCTTTGAGAATTTCAAACTCAAAAAATGTATAAAATTAACAAACAGCAAGTTTGGTTTTCTTTTTACTTTGCGGATTAGTGCTCCGCACGGACTAAGTTCCTGCAGGAACCCGAACTTGGAACTTGGTTGCCTATAGTGGAACCAGAACTTGGTTCAACCAAGTTCAGGAATCA
>JAQGCM010002500.1:0-11085 GCA_034699705.1 Hymenaphorura dentifera
TTCTTTTGTTATGGAAATGAGTTCTTTTGAAATGGAAGAGCTGAGTTTTTTCCAAAAAGCGACAAGAAGAAATTGACGGACAATAATCCACGCTATACATCGGCCGCGATACAAGATCCGGCGATACAACGACCGGTAACGTTTTTTAAGAGTTGAGTTGAATCATCAATGTCTGGTATTTGTATTAATTTTCTCGCTATTTGAATTCCATCCAGGAGTCGGACGTGGTTACCGTCGACTACGAGATGTTGCGTGAAGTAGAAGCTAAGAAAAAACGCAACATTGCTGACTCCTTGATTCGCTTCAAAGTTGAGACGAACCCGACGCCTACTGTTCAATTTCCAGGCTATAGTGGGCTCAAATTGCTACCGCCGACGCCGGTTTCTTACGTGGACGTTACTACACCCAAGGATCAAGTCATTCGTCGCCCAGGGATGCAAATTGTAGAAAACAAGGAGAAGCTGGAGGAAAGGGCTAAATTCCGGAAGTTTAGTCCTTCACGTCTTGGGCTAAAACACATTGGGTATGGGCCAGAACAGCAGTTGGCTCAGCCGATTTCTGTGAGACCGAAAAGAAAGTTGGAGGCAATCAAAGAGGAACAGCCAGTCGCAGTCGCAGAGGCTCCAGTGGCATCGGCATCAACCTTGGCGGAGGACGACGTGGTCACCCCCATGGACGCACAACAAGCCCCGCTCACGTCGTTCATAAGACTGTGCATTGCTGAGGCCAAGAGAAAAGAAGCTGCAGCTGCTGAAGAGAAAGAGAAGGCGGGGAAGGCGAAGAAGGAGAAGAGTGGAGTCAACCGTTGGGCAAAACCCTTTTGATTTGATTTATAAAAAATAAACACGAGGAACATTTTTAAAATTTATTTCCCATTGGCATTTTATTATTAAGTTTTATTTCAGTGAGCAATAAAGAGAGCATTCCTTGAGAAATTTGAATAGAAATGAGCCAAAAATTGATTACTTAGTACACCACAAATATTGTTGGAATTTAATTATGTAGTTGAAACATTTCAAAGAAAAACTAAGTTCATAAATCTAGTCTAGTTTAGCCCAGAGTCCAATACAGGAGTCAATGGCTAAGAAATAAGAAAGTTAAGTAAAAGTGTGGGTTAGTGTGCCAATCTTTAGCAAAATTTCGCTTGCGGTTTTCAATTAGCCACCCCAACCACGTTGCGGTGAAATATTTGTCCATCCAGTTGGGCTGGGACTACGGTTCCGATTTCCTTGTTGATTGGAGTTCCAAGAAGAGCTCTGGCTCGAGGCGTGGCTATGACTTTGTTGTCCCCAACCCCCGCCGCCTTGCCCACCTTGCCCTTGTCCAGAACCAGAGCCAGATGACCACCAATTTTGTCCTCCAAATTGATTGTCACGCCCACGCCCTCCACTCGGAGACTGCGGGCGCTGTGGCTGTGGTGACTGCGGACGTTGTTGCGTCTGGTCCGTGATTCCTGCCGGTTTCCTTGACCCAGATGATCCTGATTGTTGCGTCTGTTGAGTTGTCGGAGTCGGGGATGAAGGGCGACTTTGGGAGGTCAACATTTGGTCCATGCCAGCAGGTGCTCCGCCAGCCCGAACAAACGTCACGTCGCGATGTACAATCCGAATCTGCAGATTTTTCGAATTTTAGCCCCACTAAATTTCTATAATTTAACTCGAACTTATTTCTAAAGTAAATATCAAACCTGAGTCGTCCGAGAATTCGGGACTCCTTGGACAAAGGCATCCAAATTAGCCAGAGGTCGATTGTTGGCCAACCCAGGGTATCTGTCGAAAGGGTAGCCCATTGCCCTTGCGTCCGGGTACAACTCATCCAAAAGCCCACAGAAACTGACAGAATCTCGACACCCCTGACGCTCTCCTTCACTCTGACGATTTCGACGAGCCACTTGGTCCTTGGCTCCTTCACTGATGAGCACGTACACGTCAAACAGCATTCCGTTCGGTTGACCTCTCGGCAACAACAAATGCTGTGGCCATCCGCAGCCACAAATTGCTTGGGCAGCTGTCGGAGACTCCACCGCTCTTTCCAAGTCTCGAAAACTTTGTTCCCAAGGCACAGTGACGGAAGAGTCGGTCGACTGACGCTCAATCGTATTTGCACCAGGTCGCACTTTAAATTTAACAAAATAAATATACGTATAAATTCATAAAGAATTACAAAAATTTGGAATTTTATGGCATATAAATATTTTGAGTGTCTTACGATTGGTAGTAAATTTGTCCATTTCAAAGAACAGAGTTCGTTGTTGTGCCATGTCAAATCTGGATCCACGCTCATTGTTTCTCGGAGCCATGAAAATTCGCACCGTTCCACTCACGGCTTGTTGACCTGAATTCGTGACCTAAGAATGAAAAAAAATACGTCAATTTCCTTATTCACCGAAATTAAATTTTAACCACTGATACTGCTTAATTTTTACACTTGCATTTATTCGGTATGAAAAATTCTCATGGTTCAAATGAGTGACGCGAGCCCAAACCGGGCCTAAATTATTCAAATTGGTCCGTCCAAAATCAAGCCCACGAGACAAGTCAATGTCACTTTGCATCCAATTCGTGGCCAAAATATTCGCCTCTCGATTCGGCGTTTGGAGCGCTAGTCCAGTCACTTGAATTCCTGCCCAAACCAGCTAGCAGTAAAAAAAAAATAATCAAATTAGTTCCCTACAGTAATTAATTACTATAAAAATTGACGAATAAATAATTCAAAATTGTCACCACACACCTCGTTGTTAGTGTAGGGGGCAATTGTTCCCTTGTATTTGTCGAAAATCTCATCAATGTATTTGTGCCATCTGTAGAAAACTGGGTCCCGCATTGCAGTCGTAGTATCCCCCAAAACGCCAAAATTTTCCTACCAGGAAAATTTGAAAATTTGAAGCAAAATTATATACCAAAAGACATTTAGAATTCAAGAAACTTACTCGATGTCTAAATTTCGGATCGTGACAAGATGCAATGGCCACGTGCCCCATGTTATGAAAATCTCCATAAAACTGCATGTTCGGACTTATGTCTGCAGCCTCTATGATGTCTCCCAAAATGTCAACTCCTCTCTCGAGGGTCAGAGGGACCATCGTACCGTTTCTCTGAGGTCACCAAAAATTCCATAAAGTAAATTACGTAACAAAGATTCATGGAACGTAAATAGCGCAAACAAATTTCTAATACCCCAATCACGACGCCCGTATCAATGGCCTCTAAAATACGACTTCCCCACCTCTTCAAATCTTCCAACTCGAGGGCCAGCGGTGCCCTTGGGTCCGCCCTTCGATCAACGCTCTAGAAAAATATTTAAAAAAAATTAATTAAAAATGTCTCTATTAAAATTGACTAGATGAACTAGATGAGAATGGATGAGATGACAAACCTGGAGCCTAGTCATTTCTTGACGAGTTCCCCAAATGACCCCTGAGTTGGTATTGTACAACTTTGGAAAGTAGCCTTCAGGGATTTCCTCGTTGATGTCGAGGCGGCGAACGCGCCCCAAATTATGGCACAAACGCTCCGCTTCATATCTGGAACACACAAAAATTCAAAGCGAATTGCAATATTTCTCATTTTTATTATTTTTATTAGCGTTCATTTTTGTAGAATTTTTGAATTTCTAAAATAAACTATGCTCGCTCTCACCTGGCCAACATGCTGTGATGCATGTAGTAGAAAAGTTCTCCTTTGCGATCTCTCTGCCCGGCTGGGGCTGTGATTGGATAAATCAAGTGCCAGTGCCAATGGTGAGAATTCATCCCCAAGTCCTCCCGAAAATATGCCAGGCGATTTTCCGGATTTGAGTCATCCCCGGTAAAGTTTCGGTCTACCACGATCACCGACTACAAAATAATATCAAAAAACAAGTTTGAAATTTGAATCTCATTATTTTAGCAAGAAATCATTGCAATGCATAAAAATATAAAATACTAACCCGATCTTGCTCTGGTAGAACGGCTTGTCTTTGCGCCATTCTCGTCGTCTGTGGACTAATGAATTGGTCCGGGGCAATTTCCCAAAAGGCTGGCATTCGAAACCCTTTCATGTCCGAACGTTGAAGTGCAGAACTTGCAAAAGCATAGATCCATAGTCTCGGATTTACCAACTCACTGTCTCGGCAAGTGCAGCACATTGACAAAAAGTCTTCTTGTGAAGTTTCAGCTAAAGATTCGAATATTTACAAAATTTAGAATCTTGAAAATACCGTGTACCGTGTGCGGTGCAAGTTAATTGAAAATTACCCAGCATGATCTGTTTGAGTTGATCTGCAGCCTTCCTATGAGACGGAAGGAAGTAAGAGAACAATCCATTTCTGGGGCAAACCGCTCCAATGCCTGACAAATCCGGGACTCTTCTTGGACTCTTGACGCTCACCGAAGTACCTGTAGAAGACATGTTTTTACGAAACTCTGTCGCAGCGTGCTGAGTTTTGGTCGGCTGAAATCAAAATCAAAAAAAAAAATATTTAGAAAAAAAAAGTATCGAAAATTAAAAAAAAAACGTTTCCAAAGTTGGACATAACTTGATTTTACCAAATTGTCGATGGGTACATTGTAGTACGTATTTCTTGCTCCACGCGGTCCAAAATAAAGTGGTTCACCGACCCTCTCGAACAAGTACATGAACTGCGTCTGAACATTTGGATTCATCGCCATTTTGACCTTTGAAATGTCCCCAAGGGCCCTAAAATTTCTGAGCCTGTCTAAATTTTCCAACTGCTCAGCCGTGCAAACTCGTACCAAGTCCTCGATCAAACACACCCAACCCTAAACTGGCTAATCAAGGGGAAAGAATGTGGTAATATGTCCAAATAGAGTAGCAAACAAAAGGGAAATCGACAAAGCCAATCAAACCGGAAGTCGGTTTCTTACAAGTTACGAGGAAAACCGCTAGTTCCGCTCGTCCGAGAGGCAGACTCAGAGTCAGAGTCAGAAACTTCACAACCAGCATCAACATCCGGCGATCGGGGAAATTTATCGTACCTATTTGAAACCTACAACAAGTACTGTGGACTTTCTTCGACTTTAAACTTTTGACTTTGACAGAGTTCTTGAGGAAAATGAGTAGTAGTAAGTATGCATGTTTTGTTCGCCAAAACGAGAGCCACAATACAAATGGTTTGACTTTGACAAGATAAGGCAGGAAGTAGGACAAAGGGTTTTTGAGGTAAGCTAGTCTTCCTAATCCTAACTGTTCTGAAGGAAAAGTCAAACTAAAAAATACACAATTCGATAAGTCAAATCAAATTAAAGCGTTGAAAATGATTTCATAATTAAATTGTGTATGTGTGTGTTTGTGTGATTTCTGAATTTCTGAGAGTGTTCGGTTCGTTTTCGTTGGAAATGAAAAGTTGACGAAGACGATACCTCCTCTGCTCGTGGTACGCCATGCCAGTTGTCACAGGAAAGACATATTAGAATGAGGTTTGGATTATACAGAAACGCACTCCTACTGGATTCTGGGGAGTGATTTAAGAATGTTTGCAAAGTTTTGCTACAGAAAATCGCATTTTTACGGCTTTTTGAGAGGAGAGTAAACTACAAAAAATGCAAATTTTAATGTTTCAGGTTCACGGCTCATTGTGGTTCATGTAAAACTTTAGAGTGAGAGTGAATTTGCTTGGCGTTAAAACGTTACCAGCTAGCGCAAAAATAGGAGTAAAAGACTTTAAAATTGGACAATCTAAAATCAATTAAACAAAAATATTTGCGAAATTCATGACAGAGTCCACGAAAGAAATTTGAACAAATGAAAGCTCACTCAAAGCAATAAACATAGAAATCTGTGAAACTTGTCAAAATGGCAAAAAATGTTTGGCTTGAGAAAAACTTTTTTCGTGTTGGTACTATTTTCGTGACACTAAATTACGAAAATGACAGTTCAATAAAAATTTCTCTGAAGGATTTCATTTAAACTTCAAATTGTTTTGTTTCTCAGACTTCTGAGGATCAAGGCAGGCAAAATTTGGCCGTGAAATTAAAATGAAAACGAAGGCTAAAAACAGATTTTGATAGAACTATTAAAAATTCACCAAAGAATTTAATGAAAAAGCCTCAAAACGAAACAACTTAATCCAAAAGAAAACTAATTTAAATTGTGCGATCGATTCTTTGACAAACTGAAGATAATGGAAAGGAAACAAAAGTTTGAAAGAAAATCGCAAAAAACCAATAGAATTTTGGACAATAAACATTAATGAGAAATTGAAATTTTGGAAAATTGAACTTCAAAAAAAGGGGAATTTGTTCCTCTTTGACATTTACATTTATTGAATATTTTTAATTCATTTGTTTAAGTGAGCGCACCACACAACAATAGTGTGACGTCTCGATTGTACTGAATTCAATATTAATTGTATAAAGTCCACTTCTCTTAAACCTAAACGAACCGGTAAATTTGACCCGTCAAGTTGCAGCCGCGGTTGCAACTTGTAACCTGCAACCTGCATTAACCACACCAACACAAAACACGTAAAACAAAAATCGGCCCAAATTTATCTAAGGAGCAATGATTGAGTCTACGACGGCAGAAAATCGTCTGCAAATCATCACAAAAGAAAATTATGAATTAAATATTTTTCTAGGCTTACCAAGACGAAGGCATAATTTAAAGAAAAAAATAGACACGCGTTCGTTCAAACCCACATCTCAAACGGTGAGTCAGTCACAAGTAATAAGCCAAATTTACACCGAAAAATTTGCTGAAGGCAACATTGGCTTCAGCAAACAATTGATGCAGTTTTTTAAATTTGAAAACCTCAGAACCTAATTTTCAGAGCTTCCGAAATTAATTGTCTAAACTTGGCTTAATACGTGTCCCACCTCACCATGCATGCAATGCATTTGTAAATTTGATTTTTAGTTACTTTGAATTAATATCTGTGCCTGGTTGGTAGAATGGATTTGACATCACGTCGCAAAAAGCTCCATGTAACTTTCGAAACATCTGCATCAAAATAAATCGAAAAATGCAATTCAATATTAAAAAACCTTAAAAAAAACGATTAACGCCAATTCCAATTCCTAACCATTCTGATGTCATTTTCCCTGACTGGAATGTTACTCTCTTCAATCACGATCACCAGTTTGACTCGAGTGTTGGTCATGTAGCCGAACCTATAAAAAAATAAATTGGCAAACAATCACTATTTATTCCCAAATTAGAATCACATTTTTAAACAATTAAGCCAGCAAATTAGTCCTCAAAATTATGCATTGGGATTGAACTCACACCACACAGACCCCCAAACGGGGGACGAATTGGCAACTTGACAAAAAAAACTCACACTTTGTAGTCTTCTTGAGCCGTGAGTGCTCCCAAGTACAATTCCCTCGTCACTTCCCCAGCGCCAGACGTCCCTGAGACCGGAAGTTGTTTAGTTGATGACAACTGGACCCTCTCTTCAACAATGTCCAACGAGGAGCTGACAATAAAATGATACTGCAACTGCAACTCTGTCCCGCCCTTCGATGACCGGAAGTAAAGAGGACTGTTCTGCTCAAAAAAAAAATATTTAAGAGATAGCCAAAAATAAAATTGTGATTAATTTTTTAATTGATTCCAATTTAACTGACTGACTGACTGACTTACATCTTTTCCAATCACGGCCACGCAAACTGCCATTTCAAGAAGAGTTTTCAAAACTGCTCCAAACCCAAGTCATGCAGCACCTGCACTTGAAGTGAATTTGAAGTAGTTTGTTAACGTCCAAGTTGCAATTATCTTTAAATAAATTCTTCAGTTGATTTAGTTTTGACGTCGTTCTTCTTGCTGGCTGCTGCTGCTGCTGGCCGAGCCAATCTGCTCTGCAATTTTTCCACCTTTGACTTTTCTTATTTTTTTTTCGAATTGCTGAGATTTTTCCGCTCAAACTTTGTTCCGAGCAGCTTTCGTCTCAACTTGGGCTGGAAAGGCATGAGGGTATGGACAAAACTTTTTGCATAAATTTTCAGTCCAAATTACTTAATTAACTTAATTTATTGTAAATAGTTTTCCAGTGCCCATCAAATACTATAGTTGGACCAATGCAATAAGATTAAGCAATGTTAATTAAAAGTTAAATATTTAGGTAAATAAATTGATCATTTAAATTCTAGCATGGCTGGCATTCACGTTTTAATACAATTTTTGTCCAAATAATTAATTGAAAGTTTTGCACTGCATGCAGTGCAAAGTCGTACGTTTCGGTCATTTGGTCTACGCTACGTTCGGTGGGTCAATGAATTTGAAAAAATTAAGAAAAATTGCCAAATTAATTAGCAATTTAACTTTTAGCTTGGAATCGACTTTTTAATGCAATCAATTCATTACTCTTGTTTGTACGCTGACGGACGACTAAGACTTCCAGCAAGAGCAAACTTCTACATTTTTTTCATTGTTTGCATTTTGCATCCGAAAGATTCATAAAATTTGACAACAATTATTGCTGATTGCTGCAAACAAGTTGCAAGCCTTACGATACGAGTAACACAATGCAAAATGCAAACATTTGCAAAGAAATTAACTGGTATAATTTGGACTGTATACTGCGTTGTTAGCAAAGCATTGGCATTTTGAAATTTCAATTTGCAATCGTAGTCAATAGTATGCAATTCATTTCTCAAATTGCAAAGTCTGTGTTCAAATTGCAATGCAAAGTTCTCTTATGACTTTTGAATGTCATTGCAGTCCAGCCGCAGACAGACGAAAACGAAACTATTCTTGATGTATTTTAAGCAATTTCCAACCAATAACCACACAAAACTTCCTGTCAAAATCTGTCACAGCCGCAGCCCACAGCTCAAGCACAATATCCAAACTCCATAAATCCAATTCTTTAAAATTTAAAAACTTCCTTGTTCCTGGACTAAAATCGAAAAAAAAGACCCAAAAAATTTCCTTATGGTTTTAAGCAGGTTTCATTTAGGAATTTCGGATTGATTGTACTCAACTATCTAATATCTATAAATTAATTCATCCTTCCTTGATTCAAATAATTTTTAGACCTTCTGGACTTAGCATTAGCACTAGCGCAGCGCAATCCTCGTCCAGATTTGCCTCTGCCGTCACCGTGCGGCTGGACAAACTTTTTTCCAGAACTTCCAGCCACTGCACAAAGGAACGGAATTGAACCTCATTGTTGACCTTTTCAAAAGAACAAAATGGACGTGAGCGATCAAAAACGTTTCATGTACTTGTTTGAGCGCGTAGGGGAACCACTCTACTTGGGTCCTCGCGGCGGCGAGTCAAGTCTCACTTACTACAATGTTCCAATCAACAATTTGGTAAACGAACTAATCACATTTTACTCACAAATTTCTAAACTTATTCGGATCTTAAAAATATTTTCAGTCCGAAAAAGAGCAACATGCTTCAATTGGTTTTCGTTCTGCCATGAGCAAGACCATGTCCATGATGGGAGCACCCATGAAACCCACGATTGAGGTCGAATCTCCAAAGTCTGAAATGCCAGATTTTTTAGACTCTCTCGGAGCCAGATGCCCAAAATCGACATTGTACTCACATTTTGACCCTGCTCATTTGAGTGCTGCACACGATTTGAAAATCATTTTTATGAGTTTGTTTGCTAAAACTTTTTTTTCAAAAATGGTGCAAAGATGCTATTATTTACGATTTTACAACTGTTTTTTTTTCATTCAGAACAAAGTAAAGAAGAGCTGATGTCGATGGCTTGTCTTTGCCGAGACTCAAACAAAGTCAATCCACAGCTTTGGGTCTATGCTCTGGCTTCTGCAATTTTGGCAAGAAAAGATATGCACGGATTTCGGATGCCACCAGTTTGGGAAATTATGCCAGATCATTTTATTAGTCCGACGGATATTCGTAAAGCCAAAACTCAAGCTGTCATGCCCACAGAGGATCGGGTGAGTCAAAATTTCACTCACTGTTCAAGAGTGCAAAAAAACCGAACCGAAACCCGAAGAAAACGTGTAAAATTCGGTTTGTTGAATTTCCCCTAGACCCCGATCAAAATCAGTCACAATTTTACTGGCGAGAATACAAATGCAGAGACCAAATTATCGTATTTTCGCGAAGACATGGGCATCAATTCCCATCATTTTCACTGGCACATTGTCTACCCTGGAGATGCTGAGGCACGGAAAAAAGACAGGAAAGGAGAATTGTTTTACTACATGCACCACGGGATGTTGGCAAGGTCAGGTTTGACCTTTGACCTTGTTCATTGTGCATGCAATTTATCATTTTATTTATTATTTAGATATGATGCAGAGAGACTTGCAAATGGGATGGCTTTGGTCAAGCCCTTTGATTTGGGTAAGAATCGAGTACTGGTACAGCAAAAGTGTGTAAAATTCAAAGGATTGGAGAGTGAAATATTTCACTTCTTGTGCAAAAAGTCAAAGTGGTTCAAATCAGAATAATGACACTGTCATGCTAGTGCTAGTAAGCATGGTTTGTATTTTGCAGCGTTTTGCACTATTTTGCACGGAGCAATGACATAATTGCACTACATGCCAATGCTGCACTGCACTGAAATTTTTTCACGGATGATTAAAAAGTGCAAAATACCGAAACCTTGATCAAATTTATTCTTGACCATGTCAAATTTTAGACAACGATACCATCGACGAAGGCTATTTTTCCAATTTGATGGACTCAAACTCTGGCATGAATTTTGGAAACAGACAAGCCAAATCTCTGATTCGGGTAATGTTTAGCAAAAAAAAAAGTTAATTTGTGAGGGAATTATTGCAGACTTGGAATAATTGCAATTTTTTTTTTTTGCATTGTTGCTTTAGCCGATTACCAAGGGTCCCGGCTTGCCAGTTATGATTGGTGACTTGAAGAAATTTCTTTACCGGATTTATGACGCGATTGACACAAAAGTGGTTCTCAAGGTTTGCCCGCTGCTGCGCTGACCTACGCCAAGTTCTACGGCAAAGACTGCATCGCTAATTTACAAAATTTGCATTATTCAGAAAGGTGAGATGGTGCCGTTGACGACCGACTTGCTCGGCGATATCGTTGAGAACGGAGGTGCGAATTACACGCCAAATCGGCAATTCTACGGAAGTTTCCACAACACTGGACATTTCATCATTGCAAATATCCAAGACCCGACCGGAGAACA
>JAQGCM010002501.1:0-11084 GCA_034699705.1 Hymenaphorura dentifera
AGATTCACAAACATTCTCTCCTCGCATCTTTCATCATCTATGGCCACGGCTAATCCAAAAAACTCACCCTCAGAATTCTGAATCATTCACCAAATAAAATAATCAGTCATTTCATACATACACGCGTGATGCGTGTGGACTGCTGAAGCTGAAGAGCAGCAACTTTCTAAATCTGAAGTACCAGGATCCTCTCAGATTCAGACTATCATTCCGAAAGTACGGAGTACTGAGCCAAGAGCTATGAACCAGTTCTAGTTCTGAGGAACAGTCAAGCTAATGAAAACTTCCACTAAATCCATCTAGAAGGGTGAATTAGAACTCCAAACTTCTGCTAACTGCTAAGCAAACAATTTTGATAAGAGACAACTGAAAAACATTCCTGGGAGAAAGAAGATGAGTCATCTCATGATCTGGCAAACTCAAAACCAACCACTGGGAGAGAAGAAACACGATTCAGATACATTTAATCGGAACCACATATGTGACAGACCTGTGCACGGAAACGTTGAGGTTGAGGTCTGTCTAGTCAGCTCGGCTAGCCGGATCATGGGAAAAATTAAAAAAATTTAGCAATAATTTGCATGATTTTCAGTACAGGATTGGAAATATTGCTGAGAATACTTGATTCTGGATTAATAACCCCAAATTCAAGTCAAACGTTGCTACTTGAGTAAAGCGCGATATCATCTCATATTCCATGGCGGATAAAAATGCCAAGAATTCTAGAAGCGGAGTTTGACGGTGACTTTTGACAAAGACGGATGCGATGAATTAATATGACCGGCTATTTTTAAGCCTTCCTCCTCTAGGATTTGCGGTCTTTGCTTTAGCGGAGATATGAGATTGTGGTGTGTGCGTGGCTGGAGTGTAAGATGGAATGAATTTTGCAGATTTAAAGTAGACCTTTGCCTTGAGGTGAAGTATGTTATAAATAAAGTACTTATAAGGAGAATTTTATTCTCGTCATGCTGTCATCGTCATGAATGTACGCAGAAAATTCCCTAGACTAGACTCCTCAGCCCAAGTAGATCAATTCAATCCAATAATATCCAGCCCTCCATTGAGGTAAAAGAAGATGATTAGGAGAAATCGGCTCTTGGCAAAAAAAAACTACTTCTCTATGAAGGATAGGAAGATAGGATACAGTCCGACAGAGCAAAGTGGTTTAGGAAGAAGTCGGGGCCGGGGCTGTGACCCTTTGAGAGAAATAAACTGGCATGTGCGGATCTGGATCTCTCTGAGAGTTGTCGTGTCGTGAGTGACTGAAAATCACCCTGTTTCAAAGCCATTTCTACCCTCAATTTTTATCTGAGATAGGATAGGAATAGTCGCAGCAAGTCGCAATGATTCCATCCATCCATCCTCCTATCTCATCTTCCACTGCATTAATATTCTATTATCCGAATATTCAGACACTCATCAATATTAAAAAGTCCGAGCCGCGACACAAATACATTTATTCAGTGGGTATCGCATTCGCAGGAGTGCTCAGAAGCACAGAAGTTAAGTACAGAGTACAACGTACTAATATTTCGTAATCAACTCAAACTCTTCTGCAAATCGCATCAGCTCAGGCGGGGAACAAGCTGGCTCAATTGCAAATCCAGCTTACTCATTTCCAAATAACTAGAACGCAGGAATTCCTAACATCCTAAACTCCTACACACTTTTCCAAACTATCTTCTCCAGAAGTATTTTACGAGAATAATTTCGACAGCTGTTCTCGCATCAACCATGTAATTGTAATCTCTGAACAAAATTACGAATCTCAGTATTCCCAACAATTCAATTATGTCCCACTCTCCGATAGCGATAATCGGTGCATGATTTGCACCTGAAATTAAAGCTAGCGTCTCCATGTGTAAGGTCTATTCACGGATTTAGCGACTTCTCAAAAGACCCTTCCTGCTTTCAATTTACATTTGAGTAAAACGTTTGTCAGGAAAATGCTGGTGCTAGCGCATAATTTTCAGATGAAGAGAACGGGTGTTTCGGAATACATAAAAGATTTGTCCGTGTAGAAAAGTTTGAGGGTAAATTATTCGTACATTGACACGAGGTGGTTGTTTGCATAAAGACACGGGAGAATAAAATTGACTGCCGAGTTGGTTGGCTGGTACTTCCCACCAGAAGAAGGGAGTTTTTGAGTTTGGTCTGTTGGTGGACCAGAATTCTTGTTGCCAGGAAGATGGGCACGCAGAGGCGTCTCTCTAAAGTCTGAAGATGAAAAAAATGCCAAACGCCAGCATGAACAAAATCCGTGGACCGCGGGAGTAGTGGGAGCAATGGACCTTGATTGCTCAGCCGGGTCTAATAACAATGAGAATACCTGTGCCGTGCAAAACCTAACGTTACATTCCATTCCATTGTGGCTTACATCTATGTTTCCCACTCCGTGGCTACGAATTTATAACCACGAACCGACCCAGGAACACTGAAAGTCTGAAACTGAAGCCAGGCTAGAAAATATCTCATAATAATAATACGACTACGACTCCCTACTTCCACACTTCCCGTAGAGTACAAAAACTAAACGCAGTCGGATCAGGGGAAAAAAACTAGCTACGAATACGTACATGTATCAGAGTGCATGTGCGAGCGAATGCACTCTGAACTTGTGCCCAAGTGTTGTCAGAGAATGACTTACTTGGGCGTCATAATAAAAATGTGCTCAGTTTACATAAATACTACTGGCTCTTATAATCTACAAATTAACTTAACTTATGCCATGCTAATGAAAATATTTTGGCCAGATCGCTATTCTATAAATTCTATAAAGTCATACTTAAGCAATGCCGAGCTTTACGAGCTTTAGATCCGAAACCGAGCGCAATGAACGTTAACTTAACTACCATGAAATTTTTCTAAAATGCTATTATTTAGTCATAGCGCGTTATATTGTATAGTTAGTAGAAACAGGGCTGAAATCCAGCCGTGCAGAACTAAAAATCATTAAGCAATAAAACTTGTAAATCTTTCAATTACCTTCTAATGAAGTTGACCTGCGACGAAGGTCTCGGTCCGACCTGGCCCCGAACTCCAACCCTTCCACGGATGAACTCGTAGCATTGTTGTGTTTTACTTGATGTTGATAAGTTGCAAAATGGTTGAATCCAGATGATAGTACAGTCAGAGGCGTCGTCGGAGTCTTGACCTTAGGTTTTGGTTGAATCGTGGCAGCCGTAGTCAAATCCAGAGTTTGGATACCGCGTACGAAGCCCGTAGAACAGCCAGGGGTAGCGTTATTTGCAGAGCTATTTGGAACTGCAGCTCCCTCATCAGAGGAACCTTGGTCTTGGTCGGTCGTTAGTGTGTGACCAGTTACTCTAGAAATAAAAACATAAACAATTAGCGTTTATTAATTGTTTGCTAATTTGAAGTAAGTTCCATTAAAAAAAATGACTGAATAGTATTTTTTGGACGTCGACTGCCATGATTCCTGGCTGGCCAACGGTTCTCCAGTTTTATAAAGAAGTAGACGAACCGACGAAGGACCTGTCCAAAAAATGTGTACAACTGTGACTGTGAGCCGGTAGTCGGACGGAACAGGAACAATCACAATTAGGCATAATTAGAATTTAGAATTGAATCGCACTCAACTTCAGCATCATTCTCATCTGCTCTAAGGGACGAAGGGACCCATGTTAAAAATGTTAATAAACAATTTACTAATAAAGAATTTTAAAAGTCCAGCACAACTGGTCTGGCTTTTTCTATGGCTCTCTGTAACTACTCCCTACTTTATCGTACGAAGAAATAGATTTCGGATAGTTCATCAAAGATTAAAGGGCACAAAAAGGCAGGATGAAGGGCAGAGCAGACAAAAGGTTAATTTAATTTCTAATCATAATTTAGGATTCATGGATTGCTGATGATGTGGTAGTTTTACCTCTCGGTGGCCAAATTTATCCGATTTCTTTGTCGAAGACGACGATTCGGTGCAGAGAGCCTCGGAAAAGTTCTCATAAGTTTTCTACAAGCCCTGTGACGAGTCCACATGTCCTTAAGTGCAGCCTCAATCCTGCATTCCGTTTGAAGCTCCGGAGAATTGTAGAGCCTACAGATTGCCCTCCAGGCCTTGGCCTTTTGCACCCTTGACATATGATTTCTACGCTCGTCAAGGAGATATTTTAGAAATTGCTTTGCCGTAGCGTTCAGAATCGCCATGTCTCTGATTGTTAGATCAGATGCTCGCTGATGCAACGAGTTCGGCAGTGCTACTAGTGTTTCAGCTCGAAGAGTACTTTGCCTAACCACAACCAGTGCCATTTTTTTAAATTCCAACTCTAGCAGACCGGATGAATGAGTGGAGAATGATTTGATTTCGGGATTTTTGATGAGATTACTGTGATTAGTGTTTGAGTTGTGTTTTGGTGGTTAGAGTTATGTTAGCACTGGCAAGCGTGGCAAGTTTGCTAAAAATGGAGACCCAGGAAGGAAGTGGAGGAAGTGAGGCAAAATCCGGAAGAAAATGCGGAGTGCAGAATAAGCCTAATATTAGAGGCAAAAATCTCAAAATGCTCTGCATGCTGCAAAGCGCTACTGGCTTGCCTTGCCTAGCTGCTTCCCTTTCCCACACATCCGAATTTTCCCAATACAATGTTGGCTTGGTCTCAGGATACCCTCCGACGGAATCTGGTTACTGAACTTTAGTGATTTTTTTTACCGGACATTGCCCTGGCCCTGTACGGGTAGTGTTAGTCCATCAGATTTTTTATGATTAGAGCTGCTGGGCGGTCACTCGGGAGTCGGGACCGAATGGCCAGGGCAATGCCCTTGTCCTGCAAGGGAATGGCAATCCTAGTCCGTCAACATTTTCACCGTTAGAGCTTATGATCTGCTGCTACTGCTGCCACAGATTTGTTTACGGGGCATTGCTGCTGAGTGGGACTGTCATTTGGGACAGATTTGTTTACGGGGCATTGCTGCTGAGTGGGACAGTCATTTGGGACGGATTCGTGCAATCAACCCAAAAATAATTTTATGGAAAATTAAATCATGTAACGAAGAAACAATTAAGCAAAGCAAAGGAACAAAAACTAAAGCCTAACTAACTTGTTACATCCATCATTCACAAATTTTAAAGCGAGTGTTGGCACTGGCTTTTGCAACTGGCTCTTAATCTTGGCCACTTTCAGCTTTCACTTGCGCAACCATCTCATCTAAAATTGTCGCAGTTTTTCTTCCTGAACGCACTTTTTATCAAGATACCTTGACGACGGCGCATATTAGGTAGTGCCATACTCAGTTGTCAACAAATGAAAAATTCGATTTTTCGACTGGTTCCAAAAATGTATGGGACCAAATGAGAAGTTTGGAACCAGTTTTGTTGACCTCAAAAATCAACAAGTTTGCACAAAGACAATTTTTTATAGATTTGTACCGCAAATCTGATTAGCTCAATTTGAGATCAGTTGCTAAGGTGGCCTTAAGCACACAGACTCCAAAAGTGGCCAAAAAAAATTGAAATTTTTATTCGTTGCCATGTAGTATGTCACTACCTATAGGGTTGTTTGAAATACCTTGCTTTTTATTTTCTTCTTGTGTGCAATCGAAATCATCGTTATAGTTTTGGCTTGCAGAATCCTATAATTTCTTGAATGCAAAGCATTCTGCAAAGGTATAGAAAAGGCGAGAAATTGCATTCAATATTTAGCAATAAAAACTCCAAGAAACTCAATATTAATTGACATTTTTAATTAGTTAGTAGTTTTGGAATTTTTTTAGTAGACTTTCGTTTTGCTCAGAATTTAATGCAAAGTCTGATTTCTTGCACAACCACTTATCCGTCTAAAATCATATTTTTTGTACGGTTGTCTCCTTTTTGTCACCCAAGCTCAAATCAACAAAAATTAAAACTGTCCCCAAATGACTATCTCAGCAGTTTCAATGCTAAGAAATGCTGCAAATCAATAAGTACATCTATTTTGCACCAAAGCAGATTGCAACGCACAACCAAGTATTTTATATTCTAAATTAAAATTTAAAAAAACTCGTATCCACTTTTTGTGAAAATGGTGAACATTCATTTTTTTTCTGCACTGAACCTCACTACCCAAAAACGCACGGTACAATCAATGTACTATGTTATAGTAGCACAAGTGCTTTCTAATTTTGCCATGAATTCTCAAGAAACTTAACATACGGTTAATTTAGTTGTTAGGTTTGTTTTGTTAGCAGGGCAAAAGTTGAAGCACGTGAGCCTTGTTGTTCTTTAAAATAAAATCAGTTCAGTATTAAGCAGAACAAGAGTAAGGAACAGAATAGAGCTGATAATAGGACTTTGCATGGGACGTGTTGACTTGATTAGCTAGGCTTGTTGGGATTAAGACTTGTTAACCCGGTACATTATTACATTAAAGGAATTTGTTATATTTAGTTTCTTCCTTAAGGGTTTATGCTGGGCAGTTCCGGTTTGGCTTAAACCAAAATCCCAAATTCAACCAGGTGAGCTTAATATTGACATACAATGCAATGCGTTAGTCGGCTCCTTCCTGCAAGCATTGAACGTATATTTTTAGCCACGACCCGATTTAACCGTTTGGATATAGCCCTAACTTTCACTCTAAGAAATAGAACAACGTTCGGCGTTCCAACCAAAAATAGCCGACCAGGTTTTATGAACGTTGAAAGACAGGTGAACGAATGCTAATGAATTAATAAGGTTAGAAAAGTTGCAAAATCTATTGCAGTAATTAGTGCATTAAATCAAATTCATAACATGCAAGCAACGACGAAAAACATGGAAGACGAAGATCTCTGGAAAATAGCTGGTGTATTGTGTAGAAATCTTACCGTCCATTGTTGTTTTCATGCAGAAAATAATTTCGATGCTTGCTAATTTTCCTGGCCCTATCCTTCAATCGCTTCCAAAGTTCCTTGAGCTGTTTTCGATCTCGTCGGACAACTCCAGGTTGCGAATTGAAAACGCTCACAATTTCTCGCCAAGCTCCCGTTTTGCGTAAAAGTGTGTCCGAATCAAATCTCTTATCTTCGAGGATAGCTTTGAAGGGTTGAACTGCAGAGATGAAAATGTCTTTCTCTAGAGCACTATAATTCGCACTTCGATTTCTCTTTTCTGAACACTCCAAACCCGGTGATGCAAGTCGCGGACTTCTTCCTTTCTTTCCGACGAGGAAATCTTGCAAATTTTTTAAAACTTGAGGATTGCAAAACCCATTGCTCGTCAGGTTTGATTGTTGCGAATTAAAATCAGAACTTCCAGGATTTTTAGCCATATTTCTACTGCTTGTCCTTAAAAACTTTCCAAAAATCTCACAAATATCTAGAGCAAAGTTGAGCTGAAGGGAATCTTATTATTGCTCAGGTAAACTTTATAATGTAAGCAAAAGTTTGGTGAGAGACTTTGTAATGTGTTTGTTGTCCGATTGTTGAGTCCAGGCAGAGTGACTGGGATGAAGATGATGTTGGTGGACTTGAAAGTCTTTTGGAAAGGTCCTTCAGTGCAGATGAAGGGAATACTCGTTGAGTCTCTCAGACTGACTGGTTAGTTTCTAACAATACTCACCTTGTAAAATCAAGTGTACCTTCTTAGGACTAAGGACTAAATGTAACATTTTACCTTTCCTACCAGTCATACAGAGATAGATTGTTAGTATCATTCTTAAGCTAGAGCTAAAGGCTACATCAAGTGCTGAGTAGTACCTGTACCTGTCCAGTCCGGCGTGGCACTTAAAAATATATCTCTTCAAAAGAATGGGTTACGTCAGGTAAGTTAAATTGGAAGAAGGCACAGGTATTTTCATGGAGGTATGGCAAGGCAAGGCATGGTAAGCCAAGTGCTAAGGGAACCAAGTCCAAGCAAGCACCTTTTTTTGAGTACTTGGACATAATATTTTAACTACTCATGTTTTTCTACTTCCAGAGTTCATAAAGTTTCTCCGCCGGTTTACGACGGTTTTACATCCACAAACAAGTCTCTGGTAGTAAGTAGTGGTGCTAAGATTTTAAGAGTTATTTTAGGGCCAGAGATTGTCTCTATATTGTTAGCAATATACATAAGTGCATTTTGGTGGCCAAGTTTTAAGGAACGCAAACGGTACAGTAGTGTTACGAAATGAGGGCTTGGAAAGATAAGGTACGCAATGCTTAGGCTTAGGCTTAGTGCTTAGTTACGAATTAAGACAAGGATGCGGACTCAACAAAAACTGGTTTAATAAAAACTGTGCCTGCCTGAATGTGAATCTGAAGCCCGGCCCCGCATACTTTGTCATTTTTTACAGGTATTATTCTTCAGGTGCCTTTCAGTCTTCTTCTTATAATAAACCTGGTGATGATGAGACTTTTGAAAGATCCAGTGCGATGTGAGAGAATTCGGACCATCCATGGACCATTTTATTTTATTTGATGGTGATGCTATGGAATGTGCAGCCTTGAAGGGTTATCCTTTATCCTCACCTTAAAGAAAAGTCAAGTCATGGTCAAAGTATATATAGCTGTTAAAATTCACGATTGGGCTGAGGTAGCATACAAGAATTGGTGTAATCGGGAAAGGTATCTGCTCTGGAAATTTTGAATTAATTGTTGATTGGTTGGCTTAAAGTTAGATTTGAGCAGGGTTTAACGAAACGTTTAATAGCGTAAATATAGTGCTAAACACAAGTATAAGTGCGCTATGAGCTACGACTCTACGAGTCTGAGTCAGTCTATGCATTGTGTGTGATTCAATTTCTTCATTTTGTAGAAATGAGATAGACGCGTGGAATAAGAATGAACATTATTCCGAAATCTTCTGGTTTAGTTTCACTCACTTTCCCTTTGATTATGATTTCAATGCGACAATTTTGCCGGAAAATCTAGAGAATAAAAACGAGTTTCTCTTCATAATAAAAAAATTCTCTGGTTCGTCATGTTCACATAAAGTTTGCTCACAAGCAAAGTTTTTATTTCAATCTTAGAATATGTCGTTCCAAATAAGACTAGAAGGAGTAATTCGCAATGCCCGTAATGTCAAAAATCAACACATTTTTAAACAAAAATGCAACAACGAATTGAAGTTTTTGTTGATTACGGCCTGGCAGGCCTGGGTGTTCTCAATGTTTCAATACATTAAAATATTTTGCACATTGAAAGCAGCTATTGATTTTATTTCGCACACCGCGTTGGAATTTATTGCCAAAAAACATACTATTGCTAAAGCTCGGGGTGACCCTGTTCGGATTGCAATAGAACAATCGAATTATTATTACAATTACAAAAGCATTGTTAAGGTAAGTTCCAGTGTGCCTGGCAAATGAAAGTTCCTACACAATAGGCCGCAAATATTTCATGCCCTTAAATTTTTACGATTTCTTGAAAATACTTCTTGCTTTGGTGAACTTTAATTATGCCGATGCCCGTACTTCGGTTCAGTATTCAGTTCAGCACTAGCACTGTCATCAGCACTCAAAATTTAACTCTATGCGATCAATGGAATGTTTGACCCGTCGAAAGCTCTATGTTCTGGAACTTACAAATAAATTAGGTCATGTGCTAATTCGCTAACCTGCTTTTTTTCTTGGAAAAATGCCATAAATTTAAGCTGAAATTTCTTCAGGGATAAATCCTAACGATCCATCTTATTCATCTTATTAGCTAAAATCAAGAGGCTGGCTCTCCTGAGATGTGCGGAGGTCACTCTAATCAGTTGGTTCCGTGCATGTAAAATTTGAAGGAAAGTCGTGGTCGTAGTCGCAGTGTATTCAACCAATGCTTCCTTTTCCCCTTGTAAACAACAAACAACTGAACAACTGACACACAAAAGCAATTCCCTGTTCATGTCGAACCTATTAATTCTTACGTTGCGAAGTTGCAACAATCTGTACTTATAAAGTTCTATGCATTCAAAGCATTGTCCAAGTTGAGAAGACTTCAAGACTTGAGATTCCAAGGTAAGGTGAGGACATCACGCCTGCCTAGTCCTATACCTAATCATTCACAATTCACAATAAAAGTCAATCCTTGCGAATAAGGTCGTTGCGGAGGAATTGAAAAGCAAATAATTTCTGAAATCAAAGGACGCACTCATCAAAGCTTAGCACTACAACTAGGACACCGAATGAGCAATCATGTAAATTGTGCTTGCAATTCTTCGATGAATTCGGACGGATGAAATTTTTGTAGTTAGTTTTGCAATGTAGTTGTGTCTGTCTGCTCTAAAGAAATTTTAAACGACAAACCTTAAAATTCTACCACATAATCCTGCAGGCAGAAAATGAAATCCCGCAGCTGCAGCTTTTTCACAATTGAAGTCATAAGTATTTCTGTACGCCTTTGGGAAGGGAGGGTCCACAAATTACAAATGCTTATTTCAGCTGAATTTAATTTTGAAATACAATCGGTTCACGCATTTTCTCGGATTTATATTTTGAATAGATGGCAGGAACTCTAATCCATGTTGTATAATTAGCAATTTGACCCAATTAGCCAAGCTCATGCAAAGCTTCAAGTTTTTCAATTTATTTTCAAATCTGGGAATCTACTGGAACCCTTTCTGATGAGACCAACTCTTTGATTAATTGATTTACAGATTTGCTAGATGAGACTCAAGGCTGAAGTATTGCATGACATTTGACATCAAGACTTGAGTAGCATTTTCTCAACGCCGTTTTTGGAAGTTAAGATTTTTATCATTTCAATTGGCAATATTTCCATTATGCTTTAGCGAGAGTGTGTGGACGTGTAATGTCTCTTCCTAGCAGCATTTCATCATCGCATTCCATCCAACTCGACTTCCACATTTCAAGTTTTTCAAGTCAATAAAACCGAACGAACCGAGAGCACAGGCTGAGTAAATATTCACATGTTACATTTGCATCCGAATTTGGAAAAATTGCAAATGACATAACCAGACGTGTTTTCAACAAGATGAGGCATGAGAAAGAGATTCTCACAAATATCTTCTGAACCGGATTGCAAGTTGAGGATTACGATTGGCAAGGAGCCATAAATAATAAGCTAGATTTCATATATGATCACAAATGAAAGAACTAGAAATGCAAACTTTGTTAGCGTACCTTACGGACGCAGTGAAATCCGTTTAATTTATGATCGCTTTTGCATTGATTTGACAAAGTTATCGTCAC